>JAKTSB010000315.1:0-22791 GCA_030579975.1 Blastobotrys buckinghamii (nom. inval.)
TATCACCACTCATTAGCATGTATTCATGTTAATCATTACATAACCAGCCTCTATCCTGTCAACAGATTAAGTTTAAGTAACACAAATAACACGAATAATTGCTTTATATCTTTTCAACTCGTAAACATCCGAAAGAATGGAGCAACTCAATCATGGACTTCAACAGTTATTGTCACTGTTATTATCACTGTTATTATCACTATGACTTAGATGCTCAGATATTTAAGCTTAACAACCAGCCAGCTAGTGCGCACATATATCCATATGGCCAGAGCTCTAGTGTTTTGGTCTTACTGTACGCGTTCATCCTGATCAGCTTGAAATTTTTTAAAAGTGCATGTATACAGATACCCTTGTTAAACCCCTTCCAATAAAACATCTATCAACAGTAGCATAAGAAAGTAAACAAATGTTTACTTTCATCCATGGTTCACTAGTCAAGCCATATAGTGGCTACTAACCAACTGTCGCAATGATAAAAAAAACGTAAATTCAGAAACCACAGAACTACTCTTTCTTGGTAGTAAAATACATCAGTAGTTATATCCCATATATACATATACAGATAATCTAGACACTTGTTTAAAAACTATGCCAGGCGACGAAAGTGTCTGTAGGGAAGTGATTTAATAGGGGAATTGCATGCGCAAGGTAAAATCATGTAAAATCATGTAAGGTCAAAATGAAGGGGTATAACTAAGGGTTACAAAGGTAATTTTCCCTTTTTAAGGATATGTATAGCTAGATCCCATATATATTCTCCACTGTGATTATTAATTCGTCAGGTATGCTATCGTGACGTACGCCTCAACGCCACAAATGCATTACATGCAACTACTGGAATTCCAGCTCTAGTATACTCCAGTACATAGCCTGAAAGCATAAGAACCGAGTTTGCTATAAATATCCTCGATGTATATTCAAGTAGATGAGTGGGTATTACCAAGCCTTTTAGGGGAATTTAAGGTTCTATTTGGATATTAAAGTTAAAGTTCAATATCCATTATGCGAGTGAACAAAAATAAGGCTCAATGTTTCATAGAATGGTTGCAGATTTATACAATATGCGTCTATTAATACCGCAAACATTAATACATGTATCAAGGAACAATGCATTATATGTTATCGAATCAATAATATTCTATAGTCTACGGAATTATATATATATATATGTAACTATTCATAGCTGTAGGCTGCCATGGGGTTATACTATAGATGTTATTATGCTCTCAGTAGTAGCTTTATATGCATAACCCTTGAAGGAGTGAGAAGAGCTATGAATCTATTTCTATTCAAAAATTGTATTATTACAAAATACATTAAAGCTCCATTTATATAATACGATATCAAAATGATAATAACGTCGTTACAATTAAGAAATAACTATAATTAAGTGCTAAGTATGTATACTGTAGTAAACCTATATGTAACTAAAATTCAGGTATACAGATCGATTAACTTTGAGGCATGCTGCAGATCGAGATGTTTGCCATGCATGCCGTGGTTTGAGACATACCACATGTACAATTAATACCAAAAATCCGATACCACTGAGCTCAATATTATATAGTGCATGCATCCATGAGGCAAAAAAAAAAAAGACAAACGCTAGAATTGCTATTTTATCTGGTGATGTTCATTTAAATAATCCAACTATTAACTCCTTGTTTTGAATTAAATTTAGATTTCGAATCCCTATTGATGGGATTCCTTTATCACTAGCAACAGCAGCAGTTGTATCACGTTTATCAAGTTGGAAAATTTGAATTGGTATAGATTTAAAATGTATTGTTAGTAAAAACAGTTTCCTTGATAGCTGAATTTGATGACTAGCACGTGCATGCATATCGCTCTAGAGGTAATTTTGCTTGAAATAATAATAATAATAATCAAGCAATATTTCGACCTGGAATTGTTCGTATAATATTCATAAGACTTGAGAAACCATATTTCATAATCTATTACGTTTGTAGTATCCTATAATTACTAAAATATATAGTATCCTAATTGTTAAAATAAGCATGCTTCAGGACACCAATTTATCTATGCTATACAGCTATTTTGATCAAACGCGTTTTGTGCATCATCTCTTTTAAGCAGCCTTGAATAGTTTTTTAAATTCTAACTTTATTATGTGTACCCACAGTAGTAACTGAATTCAATTATCAATAACTGTATACCATACAGTCGCACTAGTTAAATAGAAGAATCTATTATAACCGATCAATGCAAAGCCCTTTAACAAAACTGCGATCGATTAGCTTTCAAATCATTGAAAGGGTTCTGCATGCTAGCAATTTATTTTTAAACTCTTGACATTTGCTTATCATGACTCCAGTTGTTCTTTACAATAACACTAGTGCACTATAGTGCACAGAAACACTGACCCAAGACTTCTATGAGTCTATTTCATTATGAATTTAATTCAAGAATAGATGTGTTACCATATAAGACGAGTTTACCTATATCGATTCCTCAAAAGAAAACTCCTCCATCGATCATGCGCTGCTGACAATTTTCACCTAATTGGTAAGGTTTTGTAACTTTAACCTAATAGCGCATGATCAAGATATTAGGTCAAACTTTAACCCAATCTATTCGAGGCACCATAAAAATCTGTTTTTCGACAAAATCAATTATAGGAACCGCAAAAGGTTAAATTTGTAAAAAAAAAAAAAATAATAAAACATGTAGGTGATTAGAGTTAATTCAAAGGGAGTTAGTAATAGTTTAATTGAAGAAGGTGATGTTGATACTAATCAATCAATTAAAACTGTTGGTGATATTTGCAAAAGGTTGAATTTGTAAAAAGAAAAAAAAACATGTAGGTGATTAGAGTTGATTGTTTATAAAAGGAGTCAATATCTTACAAGTGCTGTTTATGCGTTTGGTTATAGCGTTTATGGTAGAATTAGTCTTAAAGCACCAGGAATCTTCGTACAAATATATACCAAAATCGCAAAACACAACATGTGAAGACCTAAAATACTATAGCAAACAAGTATACTGTAGTTGGTTAGTGGCTGTAGCCATTGATTATTCACTTAATTAATTGCGCGATCTTTGTAAGTATTAAAATGGCTAGTTAGTGAAAATAGTATTAACGTCTAACGTGTTATGAGTCTAAAGATTTCCTGCATACTGCGTTAAAGTTGCAATTAATGCATTTACTGTAGGTGAGCTTACTGAAATCGATTCTAAAAATATGTGTTGTAGCCATGATCATTCAATGATTCCTGGAATACAATCCTGAATTTTGAGATTTGACAGCCACGCATAACTATATATAGTAAGATCTTGATCTTGATCGATTCAGTAAACACGCGCGTGTAAATTCTGTTTTTTTCCCATGGCAAGCAGTGATCGATAGTTAATACCGATATTGATCTAGATCTTGATCATCATCTCAAATTTGATAGATCATATTGTAATAAGCCGGGGTAGTATACCACTCAATTGCAGCATCGAGATCTCAAACTTACGATAGATCTCAAAAAAAAAAAAAAAAAAAAAAAAAAAAAAATTCCAGAACGATAGATCTCGATATCTGCATTATTGGACGCTTTTGTGTGGACGGTGATTAATTTGCCAATAGTGATAATAATGAGAATTTTTGTTAGCTTTAAATTTTTATTATTACTACAATGTAATTAATTGTGACATCTTTGATTACTTATTAACTTGATAAAACCCAAATTCGGTAAAATTCATTTCAGTGCAAAAGAAAACCGATAAACATGTGCAGAAATTACCAAAATAACAGTAACACGAACACTCACTGAGTTCTAATTTTCTTTAAATTGGGGGGTCGCAAATTTCAACATACGTACGTATTGTGCAACGTGTTTGATTTGTTTTTAGAACCATCACATGAAATGGTGCACGAAGAATATAAGTGAAATCTATTCATTTCCGGGCTTAACTCCGGCTGGTTTTAAAAAAATTGCGAGAACTGGGCTCTAAAACACTTTCTCTTTTTTATTCTCTTTTCCCTATTTTTAACGCCAGAGAGCATGCAGTATCCATACAATTAGTTTAAAAAAAATTTCTCCTCAAATTTAACGTGTTTAAGCAGAGAGTGAGGGGCGAAACTATTGTAGTTATCATTTTCCGGAGATGTTCTAAAATTGCAATGGGCTATAAGCTTGTAATGATTATCAGTTAGTTTCTATAGTATACTATAACAGATAATACAATTTTTCTGTATCAACAACAAAAACAGAATATCAATCGTGATCAGCATACCGAAACGGTATATCCACGTTCATCTACTCATATATCCTAGGTGCAGCTGTAGCCCATTCCCACGCTTTAATTTCATCTTGTGTTTTTTTTTTTCTCAGTAGATAAAACACGTTAATTTGGTAAACAAGATCTAAAATGAGAGGATGCGTTCAAGAACTTTCCATCTGTTCATTCACTCTTACAATTAATTAATTGGAATGACCAACCTCACATCATAAACCAACATCCCACCTACAACTATTGCACTGATATTTCAAACTTTTGAAAAAATTAGCTTTTTTCGTCTATAATAAAAAAAATTAGATCCACAGACTAAGTTTATCGGGTGCAAGTTTTATAGCTTTTTTTACGCTTTTATGCCTAATAAGATTTGAAGTATAATTATTTGAAAACCAACTAGTGGTTTATCCACACAAACCACTAGAATATAATACAGAAATACAGGTGGCTAAGTGTAAAGTAGAATCTAGAATAATTCAATATAGATTATAAAGAAAAGAAAAAAAAAAAAAAAAAAGCGACTAGTTTTTAAAGAATAAACGTTTTTATTTTTGTTTTCTTCCCAAAGGTAAATAAAAATTTGAGGTTGCACTTGCAAACGTTTTAGAAAAAAAGTTACCCACCAAATCCACCATTTACACTTTTTTGTTCCCACAAAAAAATTAAAAAAAATTCGTATTCACCAAACACTTTTTTTTTTTTTTACTCCCCTTTTTTTTTTTCCACTTTCAAAATCTATACTAATTCAGAAAACTAATTGTTTTAATTTTTTTTTTTTTTTTTTTTTAATTAAGAAACACGACCTTGTCAAAACAGTATACCCAACTACAATACCGCAGAGTCGAGTCGTTAGCAAAGTCTTGATAAACAACACAACAAACTCAATATGATAAAAGTATGTACAAGAAAGAAAAGAAAAAACTAACAAGTAATAGGGTCTTAGAAGATCGTTGAAAGGTGAGAAGAGGACATCAAATAGTAGCACAAACTCGCAACCACATCATCAGTCAACACCATCAAATGGTGGGGGAGGTGGTTCAGGTCCAATACAACAAACAGCACAACCATCACCGTTTGGTCATAAATCAAAGCTAGCAACTACACCTCCCAAAAAAATTATTAAAGCAAAATATGATTATAATAGTCAAGGACCTGGGGAGTTGGGGTTTAGAAAAGGAGATTTTTTATACGTTGTTGGTAATGAGAATGATTTAGAATGGTATGAAGCTTGTGATCCACCATCGAATTTAAGAGGGATGGTACCTGTATCTTATTTTGAAGTAGTATCAAGAAATGATGCTATTCAGACAGTTCCATTAAATGCTATTAATCCTGCAATGGGGGAAGATAATACAGTTCAACAATATCAATTACATCAACAAAATCAACATTATGCAGGGTTATCAGCTCAACAACCTTCAACAAGTCCTACTCAACAATCAAACCGTACATCACAAAGTAATAAATCAAATAGTCAAAGTCCTTTATATGGGGTTGTATTATATGATTTTGAAGCAGAAAGGCCTGATGAATTACAGGCTAAAAAGGGTGAATCAATTATTGTTATTGCTCAATCAAATGAAGAATGGTTTGTTGCAAAGCCAATTGGTAGATTAGGAGGCCCCGGTTTGATTCCGATTTCTTTTGTTCAAATAAGAGATTTAGCAAGTGATCAACCAGTTTCAAATGTTGAAGAAGCTATCAAAACTGCAGGTGTACCAAGAGTTGAAGAATGGAAACGAATGGCAGCTGAATATAAGGCAAGTTCTATTCCATTAGGAAGATTTGATGATGAAAATGCTGCAAGTAATAATAATAATAATAATAATAATAGTAACCCTCCAACACAACAAATGAAAAGCTTATCAGTTAATGAATCAACAAATAGTGGGTTACCATCACCAACACATTCAACACATCAAGGTCCAATGGTTATTAGTGCAAGTGTTGATAGATATGCATTTGATGGTGGTAGATACTGGTATTTGGTAGTTGCAGAGTTGAGTAATGGTAGATATCGAAATTTATGTCGATATTATCAAGATTTTTATGATTTTCAAATTAAATTATTAGATGAATTTCCTGAAGAAGCAGGTAGAACTGGTAAACAACGATCATTACCTTTTATGCCAGGTCCTTTAACTTATGTTAATGATTCCATTTCATCTCAAAGAAGAGCAAATTTAGATGATTATGTTCGAAATTTGATTTCAATGCCTCAATATATTTCACAATCACCAACTGTTCAACATTTATTTGCATTAAGAACCGGTGATGTGGAAACTCCTCATTTTACTAATACAATGCCTCAACCACCAGGTAATTTTACAAATCCAAATCCTTCTTCTGCAACATCAAATGAAGATGAATATACTGTTAATGACACTAATACAATTAATACTGAATTTACTAATACAGATACTTTTGTTGATGATCAACAACAACAACAACAGCAACAACAACAACAACAAGAAGAAGAACAAGAGTTTGTTAAACCGCAATCAATTAATCATAATAGAGTTCCTAGTGAAAGTACTGTAACAGATCAACAACATTCAAGAAATCCAAGTCTTGAAAACTCACAACAACAACAACAATTAGGGATGCATCAATCAAAGCCAAGTGAATCTTATTCATTAAATGGTAGTTTATCACCTGGTAAAGATCAGTTTATCAAAGTTAAAGTATTTTATGAAGATGATTTGATTGCAATTCGAGTGCCTTGTTCAGTAACTTTTGATAACTTATCAAGTAGAATTAGTGAACGATTAGGATTAGAATCGGTTACTTTGTTGCATAAAGATGAAACAACTGGTGAATTGGATCAATTGAGTACTGATTTAGAATTTGAAGCCGCATTAGCAGGTAAATCTAAGTTAGTTCTGTATGCGAAATAGTAGTTTTTTTAAAAAAAAAATTGTGGCTCATAGGTTTCTTTTTTTTTTTAATTATTTATTTACAAAGAGTTTTTATGTTTTTTTCTATAAATTTTTCTATTCTTCTTTTTGTTCTTCTTGTTGTGGATCCAACATTTTTCTTCGTTCATCCATGGTTAAATATAATACTTTTTGTGAAGTTTCCAAAGTTTGGACTAAACCTGCACCACCCAAAACACTTAATACACCTGCCAATTGTGATCTTAATTGTTCTAAAGTTGGTAAAGTCTTGAATTCATCAATACCTGATTTATTCAATACATTACCATCAACTAACCCACCCATTAAAATCAATCTTTCATTACTTTTATCTAATAATTTAATAACTGCTTCAACTGCTTGAGGGTTTGTTTCTTGAAATGTAATAATAGCTGATGGACCATAAAATAATTTACTTAATGGATGGTTAGCATTTTTAAATTGTTTACTAGCTTCAATTGATGCAGGATCTGCCGCTTTTGAATTTCTTAATGCAACTTTGAATAAATTGGATCTTGTAACTATTAGTTTCCCACCAGCTTTCTCGATTTTGGCTCTGGTTGTGTTGTTTTCTTGTTTTTGTAATGTGTTATTATGGCATACTAATACAACTGGGGTATTGTTAATGATTCTAGAGTATTTGTCGACTAAGAAAGTTTTTCGAGAATCCAGTTTCTTTAGTGTTTGTCGGGTTATGCTTGATGATGTGTTAGTTTTAGTAGGAGCAGTGCTGTAAGCTCTGATTGTATTCACCAGACTTTTGAACATTTTTTTCTATTCAATTATAATGCTAATGAAATAATGTCTAATGGTATTGGGGAAAATTTTCTACCTTCAGTTTTTTTTTTTTTTTTTTTTTTTTTTTTTTTTTTTTTTTTTTTGGTGTTGAAAAATTTTTGGGACAAAAAAAATTTGGTGATGAATAATTTTTCAATAGTACGTACTGCGCGGCGACGACGACGACGACTGTCAAACCATTAAAAATCATTTATATCTGACTGAAATTTTCACCTTTAGTATAGAATACTGGTTGATCAAAAAAGAATGTTGAGACTGAGGAGTGTGGTCAATAGTTATAAACCATTGATCACTAAGCGATGGTCCAGTGAAGATGTTTATAAAAAATTCGGTAAAACTTTGGCATTACCTTCAACACCTTTCAATACAAATACCCCAAATAATGAAGAAAGTGAACAATTATTAAAACAAGTTAGTGATGAGGTTTATAAATGGCAATATGAAAATTTACCAAAAGATTGTACAAAAATTTTCCATGACGGTCCTCCTTATGCTAATGGGGCGTTACATACCGGTCATGCATTGAACAAAGTAGTAAAAGATATTATTAATCGATATAATGTAATTAAAGGTAATAGAGTGGATTATATTCCAGGTTGGGATTGTCATGGTTTACCAATTGAAATGACTACATTACAAAATGCTAAAAAAAAAAAGATTAAAGTAGATCAATGGGATATGACAGAAAGAAGAAAAGAATGTTCCAAAACTGCATTAACAATGGTAGATGAACAAATGAAAGGGTTTAAAGGATTTGGTGTAATGGCTAATTGGGATAAAACTTACAAAACTTTAACAAATGATTATGTTTTAAGGCAATTAAAAGTTTTTAAAATCATGATGAATAAAAAACTGATTAGTAGAAAATTTAGACCAATTTATTGGAGTGTTGAAAGTCAAACTGCGTTGGCTGAATCTGAATTAGAATATGGTGAAAAAGTTTCAACTGCAATTACTTTAAAATATAAATTAGAATCAAAATTGCCGGGTTATTATGATTATGATGATGGAGATGATATTTTTGTTGCTATTTGGACTACTACACCATGGACTTTACCTTCTAATAGAGCTATTGCTGTAAATCCTGATTTAGAATATGGATTATATAATTCTAAAAAATTTGGTAAAGTTATTGTATCTGTTGATAGAGCTGTTGAAGAATTGGGTCAATGTGAATTATTACATAAATTTACTGGTGATCAATTAATTGGATTAGAATATTCATGGGTTAATAATAAAAGTGGTAAAAAGTTTCAAATTTTAGGTGGGAATCATGTTACAAGTGGCACTGGTACTGGTCTAGTTCATAGCGCACCAGGTCATGGTATGGAGGATTATTTAATGTGTTTATCAAATAATATGACTCCCTATTCACCAATTAATAATAAAGGTGAATGGACTGAAGAAGTTGATATAGATTTTATTGAATTGATTGGATTAAATGCTAGAAAGAATCAAAATTTGATTATTGATATGTTAAAACAAAATGATGCATTAATTAATATTGATAATGAATATAGACATAATGTTCCATTAGATTGGAGAACCAAAACACCAGTTATGGTTAGAGCTACTGCACAATTTTTTGCAGATATTTCATCTATTAAAGAAAGAGCTTTAAAAGCTTTAGATAGTGTTAATTTTATTCCACCAAGTGGTGAAAATAGATTAAGAAGTTTTACTAGTTCAAGAACTGAATGGTGTATTTCTAGACAAAGGTTGTGGGGTGTTCCAATTCCTGCATTATATCATAAAGAAAGTGGTGAATTATTAATGAATAATGAAACAGTTGATAAAATTATTAATAAGATTAATGAAAAAGGTGTAAATAGTTGGTTTGTTCAAGAAGATGATATTTCTGATTGGTTGCCAGAAAATTTAAAACATTTAGGTTCACAATATAATAAAGGGTTTGAAACTATGGATGTTTGGTTTGATAGTGGTACAAGTTGGACAATGATGGATGGTAAACAAGCAGATTATTATTTTGAAGGTAGTGATCAACATCGAGGTTGGTTCCAATCTTCTTTATTAACATCAATTGCATGTCAAGATGGTTGTATTCCTCCATTTAAAAATGTAATTACTCATGGGTTTATTATGGATAAAAATGGTAAAAAAATGTCCAAAAGTTTAGGTAATATTATTACACCAGAAGATGTAAAATCAGAACCAAAACAAGGTAAAAACAAGGAAAAACTGGGTATTGATGGATTAAGATTATGGATTGCACAAACTGATTATACTGCAGATGTTTCATTATCACCAGTATCATTAGTTCAATTATCATCAGTATTGAAAAAGATTAGATTAACTTTTAAATTTATGTTAGGTAATATGTCAAATTATAATGGAGAATCTATTGATTATAATAAATTACACCCAGTTGATAAAAAAGCATTATATGATTTATATCAATTGAATAATAATATTAATAAAGAGTTTGAATCATTACAATTTAATAGAGTTGTCCAATTAATTCAAAATCATATGAATAATAACTTGAGTGCATTTTATTTCGATATTGTTAAAGATCGAGTTTATGCTGATTCAACAACTTCTCAATCAAGATTAAATGTTCAATATGTTTTTGCAGAATTATTGAAAGTTTATATTAAAATCTTATCACCAATCACACCATTACTAACCCAACAAGTCTGGAAATATACCCCTAAATTTATTACTCAAGATAAACCATCTCCTTATATGATAAAGCATAATACTGAATTACCATTAGAATGGAATAATGAATCAATAAATGAAGAATTCAAATTAATTAATTCTATTAGAAATTCAGTGTTGGATGCAATGGAAAAGGGTAGAACTGTTAAACATATTCGATCAAGTTTAGGTACTGAAGTTTATTTGACTGATATTACTGACAAAGCTAAAGAATTGTTGAATAAATATAATGAGTTTTTACCGGGGATCTTTATTACTTCTAAAGTTTACGTTGATGAGGGTTTAGATAAAGATTTGGATTGGAAATATAAAAGTGAAAATGAATATTGTAAAGTAGTTGTTGGACCTCCAAAAATGCATAAGTGTCCACGATGTTGGCAATTTAATAGTATCAAAGAAGAAGAATTGTGTAACAGATGTGATGATGTTTTGAGTAATTAATCTTGTAAATATTTGTATTATATTGTTAATTAAAGTTTTGTATATATTATTGGTTTTTTGGTTGATCAGGCTTTCTTGTAGTTGACGTTGAGAGGGTATTTCGCGTGTTGTCAAATCTAATTAATGGTGGTTATACCAAGTTACAGGTTTAGCCAATAAACTCAATAAAGTTGTGCACATGATCAAGCTGATCCAGATCCACGAACTGAAACTCTTGAAGCATCCATCTTTCTACCATAGATTTTACTCATCTTGAAATTGGAATCACAATTATAAACATTACACCCACTAGCATCATCATTACATCCTAACTCACTACCCCAATTTTGAAAACCATTTATTCTTCTATCATCACTCAAAGAATTCAATTTCAATCGATCAATTTCTTCCCTCAATTGCATTAAAATATCAATAACATCGGTATTAATAGCTTGTTGTTCTATTTTGGATTGAATAATCTTGAATGATACTGAAAACAAAAATATCGATACTGCAATTTTAAAAATCGTGTTTATAGTGATTGGCTGGGTATCTGGCATTATAAATATCGTTATAATAGTTATAAATACTTAAGAAATTTGCTAGAACCTCTTTCTTTAAATTTTTTATTTATTAAATTTTTTTTTTTTTTTTTTGTTATTTAGTGGTTGAAAGTCGCAGTGTTATAATAGAATAGGAAAATGTTTATACTGATCGAGTCAATTGAATTGTTTATAATTGTTTTCACGGTATATATAATGCCAACTAGCTATTGTGGCATTAATATTTCGAACGTCTCAATATGTATATTGGAGATCCGGAATATTCTTATAAATATATATAAAATGGCAGATCGGCGAGCAAGCAATGATACATGCTTAGTTTTTATGTTTCCATTATTAAATTTAAATTGCAATGTAATTTAAAATTTAACGCTCACCGCACGCGCTGATTGAAACTCTAAATTCAGCTGCATGCTGAGCCGCATAAAATGCGGCATATAACCTAAGCTTACTGATTCATACGACAAATTTACTATAGTTAGTTAAATTTTTATTTATTATTACATTTATTAAGGACATTAGAACTATTGGAAGGACATTCGGAAGTCGGTCTTATGGACTGCTCTTCGAACACCCCTACCCGGTGCCTCTGGACCCACCTGTTAACCTGGGTTATAAACCTTCCCCCTTCCCGCTATAACAAATTTACTAAATTTATGTTTGGCAAGTTAATGAGAATTATCATTTAGAAAATTTTAACATTTATGTATCCTCATTCCATGGACTGCTCTTCATTCCTACCAAAGATCAACTTAGCAATGCATAGAAATAACATTTTTACACCTACAGGATACCTCTCAAACTAGATCAAGACTAATCTATACAGAACAATCATATTGAAAATAATGAAGTGTGAAATATACACTGGTGGTTATAGGCTTAATCTGGGTTTTTACTACAACCTTCCATGCCTCGATTTGAAGTATATAAATATGTTTCACCGAGAAATTTGTTATGTATAATTATATTACAACGTTTACAGGTTGCAATGTACAATATTGCATAGATTTCAGATCCAATTTTTAATTAAACTTATAAGATCTCATACAAAAAATCAAAGCAGGAAAATTTTACGGGCATCATCTAAACATATCTCCAAGAAATATCTCTGCCGTCAACCTTATCTTTTTTTTTAAAAAAAATCTTATCAATGCCTAAGCAGTGCTAAGAAAGGCACCAGCTTGGCTGGCAAGCCGCTTGAGGCTCAAACCGTTTGCGGCGGTTTACGCCGGAGAGTTAAGCATAGAGTAAGCATGTTTATTATGCACCGCCAAAACCTAGAACACATCAAGTTAAAAACCCGTTTTTTATCAGCACAAATGAATGAACGATATACCGGTAAAAAATGAATATATATTAAACAGCTTTTGAACCTTCTGGTTTCAGATATAGATTAGATGTATTCTTATAACCAAGAATCACCCAGTATAGTAGTTCATATGATTATCTTGTAGGTTTATATATATGATTCAAATCTGTTATGGAGTTGGCAAAGACTTGGTAACTCTGAAATTTATTGGTATAGATTAGTTTTACAAGCTTAAGCCCCGAGTCTATACACCTATAGACTCCCAGGCACCATGTGGTTTTAGTCTCAATGATCATAGTTTAATTATTTTTTGAACCAAAGAATCGATTTTGTGTTTATCATAATTAATTAACTTGACTAATCGATCTAGGTTTCATGGCATTTATAATTGTATGAACCATTTCGGATGCTTAGTGTTTGACTAGGAGTATCCGGATGGTGCCTGATAAGTTGAGGGTATAGAGCTCATATAAGTATTAATCAATTATATATCCCGATAAATATACAACCGTCATGATCATCAGTAGAACAGTTGATCATCAGTAGAAAAGTTTACATCCTATATGTATACTTGTAAGTACTATAACAATGTTTATCGATTAAATAAGAATTTTTAATATTATATAGAGTCCCGAACCTCGGAGATTTATGAACTTTATCTATATATGTACCAGAAAATTTGAAAGTTTATATCTCAAGCTTAGATTGTGTATATATTAGTTTGGTAAGGTTAATATAGGTAAGAGCAGTATTACAAGTAAGAGTATACTATGGTGTTACATGTAAGGTTTTAACAGCCTAGGTTTGTCATGGCTACAATATCCATGTTGTTACGCAATGGTAGTATATATTGCAACATTGGTAGCCACTGCAAGGTGATTATGATTATAATTGCGTATACATATAAGCTGATCACGTCAAGTAAAATATATACTCGATAGTAGTATAATATAGCTGTTGAAGATATTTATGTGTCATATAGATAATATCGTGTATACCCCATATATATATATAATTATAATAGTTGAAGTATTAAAGTTGACCTGAAGTTGAATTAATATCCTTGCACGGCTATAGTCTCCTCCACCCCATCTTTCAAACTTAAGTATCTTCAGTCCTAAACGATTTAAAGTTAATATAGATATATTACATTGTATTTGATTACTCTAATACCAGTGATAATTTTGACTCTCTCTATATATATAAATAGCTAGTGTAAACTTTTGATTTAAACGTCATGAGGCAATGAAAAAGAGTTTAAAGCACAGAATTGTATACACACTCTTTAGATAATTCTTTAGTTAGGAGACAATCATATTAAGGAGTTCTTCATATAGTGGAACAAAATATTCAGACCATATCATAATGATAGAAAGTATTGCAGTTATAGCCATTGCGTGTTTAATATATACAGTGGGATATTTTTATAGGTAATATCCTATGGATGTTATTTTTTATGGAATGCATGCATCTATGCCGCGCTCTCGGAGGTAGAAAAGTTCGCTTAAAGTTTTCACCCGATTGAAACGTATATAATATCCTGAGAAAAATAGATAGAAACATTCCTCAAATCATATATATCCAAAAATCGATGTTTTTACTGTGCTATTAAGTTTATTTAATAAAATGAATCCTGATGCGGCTATAGATATATATCGAATAGCAATTGCAATTGATCGGCAAGACTAAATTCATTAATTTATGTATCAATGTGATGGTTCTGTTTAAAATATACGTTTACATTTCAAGCCCCAATATGTGCAGAATGATAATTAAGGTACTCGTTGTTATCTTATTGATCAAGTGCTGTGGATATGAATACATGTTGCAAAGTCTATATCTATTGAAATCTATTATCTATCCATATATTAATTCATACCTTTAAAATTTGAAAATTTGAAAATTTGAAAAAGTTAAAATGAAAAAGAAGTCATGGGGAATATGTTTTAATAAATAAGTATTTATAATTCAAGGGGAAAATACAAATACGAAGTAATCTACATGTTAATTTTTTTTTTTAAGTAGTCTGTTATTTTTTTCTAGGAAAATAAAAAAATTTAAAGTAAAGACGCATCTTAAAATATTTATAGTAGGATCAATAAAGATATATTTTAATTGTTCGATTGGTGTATTTAATTATTTTATCATGTACATTGTATATTAAAATTTTCGGTTTAATATCTTATTTATTTATTTATAACTTTGTAGATATCCAATATTTGGAAGCACACAATTCCAATACATAACACGGGACACATTGTATTACGGATATTTGTATTAGGGGTATATAACGTTAAATCTGTGACTACTAACCATACATAAATAAGCAATATAATATTATTTTACACACAATCTTGGTGGGTTTTTAAGAGCGTAAATTTTGCACCTCGTAATGCTATAAACTTCTGAGAAGATCAATATTAAATATGTTAATAATAAAATATTAATTTATTGTTAGTTAGTTATATAAAAAAAAAAATAATACCTAGGATTTGATTTCTATTTCTATTAAAATATCCATCAATTCCACTTAACCTAAAAACCCATAACTAACACTTATACCATGATAAAATACCATAATTAATTATAACAAAGAATAAACTTATTATGTCATCTTTATAATTAATAATGACAAAATATATAATCTTCATAGTAGTTCAACAAACAAAGAAACGACTTAATACTCTGAAGTCAACAACTTCAATTATCAATTTGAAGTAACTAAATGTATCCATATATATCCATACCTACATATATGAAAAGATTATAGACACCCTATTCAATCACATCACAATCACGGACCTGGTCCATTGCAATGATCAATTGGTATAGCTCTCTAAATGTATTTTGATGAAATATAAATATAAGCCTGGCTATATATAGTATACAATTTATAAACTTCATTTAACAGCCCATACTTCACCACCTTGAGTCAAAGTCAGCATCTAAATTCATCGGTATTGCTGAATTATGATGTATACATTGGATATCAGATATAGCTAATCATGATTGTAACGGATATATGGATAGCGGTGCTTTATAGAATGAAAAGGTGTGGTTCTATACCTCTCGAGATCTCAAGCCTCAGGTCTATATAATGTCTTAGCAATTACTTCGGAACCCACGCGTGCGCGCTACCAAGCAAAGCCTGAACCTTAAGTGAGATTAACGATCCCTAAAATCATTTAAAGTTTTAAGTGCTTTCCCTGAAAAAATATGGTATATTGACAAAAAAAAAAAAAAAAATCTTTTACTAGAAAGCAGCTGAGATGCTGGTTTAACTTACTAAAATACCTGAAAATGGCAATATTAGGAGATACACAAAAAAAATATTAATCACTCTTAAGTATAATTAGTCAATAAGACATCACTGATTATGGAAACATTCACCAACGTTAACAGTAAATTATTACTGAGAAATCATTTTGGACAATATATTAGTGAGATTATATATAAGCTCAGAATGAACCCCCCATACAGTTTATAATTATACTATAGTTCTATAGAGTATAAGAGTTTTAAAGTTCAAGCGTATTTGATGGGTTTGTGAGACCTTCCATTTCGTCGGAATATCCGAGTAGATGGTTGATCAGTTCAATATTAGTGAATGGACAATTTTCATCCTCAGGTACCACAGGGGTTGTATTGATACTTGATATCCTGTACTGTATATATACATAGATATATATAGGCTATATTTTTGGTTCATTTTGTAGTTCAATTTAAGGTTAAATATTATTACAAAAGTTAGCTAAATTTGGTAAAGTTTGGGTCTCGGTATACTTGAAAATCTTTGTAGTTACTGGAATAGGTATTCCAACCAGTGCGCGCGCTTGTGAATGAATCCATATTACAAAAAGTGAATTAATTACAATTTTATTGGTTTATAATAGTGCACCATGGATCAATGTTTATATATATTATATGAAGACTGTAAGCAAAGCAACTATAGACTAACTGACTGATGATAAAACAAATTTGATCGATCCACTATTGCAACATGTACTCATTATTGGCGGGTAGTCACTTAAACCTTGTGTTTGTAGAACTTTACAGTATGTATGATGATATATATATCGATCAACATATGATATATATGAGTATGCTGGAATTCGAACGAATTCGTTTCATTTAAATTTAGGAACATTCTTGTTGCTTACTGATAAACCACCCACGATACAATCTTAAGTGATTAGAGCTCTCTAGCTAGCTTAAAACTACAAAACTTGACAGCTTGAACTTTTTATTGGGATGGTTTTATAGCTCAGGTGCTATAGACCTTGATTCGGACTGCTTATAATACTATAGCCCACAGCTTAAACCTGTATAAAAAAATAATAACATGTTATAATATATGTATTATAATGATAAAATTAAAGTTAGACTATAGATATCATAGCTTGAAGTTTTCCAAAAAGTGATGTAGTCATAATGGATGTTATAATAACGAGCATGCAGTACATCATTGGTAACGTTACCCTCAAATTCAAGATCTTTGAATCTATTTGAATCATCCTATATTTGGGACAAAATGTCTTTCAAATTTGAGCTAATTGAACTGGATCTTAGTCAACGACGGTATTAGCATGGTTTGAACGAAATTTTGATATTTATTCCGACGAAGTCCAACTAAATCCTTTTTTTATGGCTATTGGTTGTTAAACAACTTGGTTTTTATATACAGTATTGGATATGGGGATGTTTTGGTTGGAATTTTAAAATTTCGAATCATGAACCCTACATTTCTGCAGCTTCTAGGCCGCAATAGATTGTATATATGAATGGATGATAGTAAAGGTCTACTGTGCCCAGTTTTCTATAGTTATAATTTAAGGTTTATCTTTAGTAGCTAGAATATGTAAAAACAATTTTAATGAAGATGCAATTGATTGGCAGTTCTTAACCGGATTAACCTCTCACATCGTTCACACAGGTCAATCTTAGCCAATCAGTCCACCTGAGCTACTCCATGAGCTACCATGGAGTAGCTCATTAATGTTTGGCCTTCATGATAGTTAACAATAGTACTTTAATTTCAACGATTTTTGATTCACTAAGCCCAAGTTCAGACCTATCCACGTTCCAGTTGTGGACTTTTCAACTGTCGTACAAAGTTGTACGTTTCAAACGTAGCCTCAGGTTTGTTACAAGCTTAAGGCTGTTAATGATGTTTTGTAAAATTTTCATACCTTTACTTTGGCAGAACAATAAATACTGAAAAAAAAAAAAAAAAAAAAAAAAAAAAAAAAGGTCTTATAGGTCAACACTTATAGATTCGGATATGAAACATAGATTATAAAAGAATCTTAGATCTCATCTTTCGTAATTGAGTTTAATGAGCTCCTATAGTATTCATGAACGATCGTTCGAATGAAATGATTTACTCGATCGTCATTCTTAAAATGCCAACAAAGATGATGACAGTTATATATAGATATATAGGCCTGGTATTTATGTATATATATGCTATAATAATTGAAGTTTATAGGTACCTGCAAATTTACTTCTAGCATAATTGGTGAATTGTCCATAATCTATTTTTTTTTTCAAAAACATATCCGAATACACGGTGATAAATTTACAAAAGCTAGCTCAATAGCATCATGTAGGAACGCCAATGTACACACCATTGAAGTAAAACTGCTAGTATAACTCTATTCACACAAGATAAGGGCTAAAAATCTATAGCTGAGATTCATTTATAAGGATTCCAAGGTTTTAAATTGAAAACAATTGATATATATAACTTGGTGGGAATTATAGCTGATCGATATCTAACTACCGTCACTTTAACCGTACCTCATTAACATCTCTGCACTATATATTATATATAGTATACAGGATTTTTTAGGATAGCTAACAAGATCGATTCAACTGAGCCATTGTACGTTAAAGTAGAAACAAGTTTTGACTAAGTCCGGCCGCAGTATACTATAGTGCTTTTATAATAACTAACTACGGGTAAAATTTAATTGGCAGTGTTGACGTTGGTCGTTATAGGTTACTATTATAAAATCAAACCTAGCTATATATATATATCTATAGTACCGAGGATGAATAGAAATCGGTTTATAAACTCAATTTTAAATAGCAATAGTTTTATGATAAACTCAATTTTTAGTAATATATCAATAACATGACTGCATAGATATCCAATCCGCGGGCTTTTCCATTGGAAAAGGGATATCTCACTTATAATCAGTGACCCATTGATGATTCGCATTGGATGCTAGCTCAAGAGTATATATACCATGTATGCTACATGTATAGTATCATACTATAATTTAATGATATTATATATCTATAGCTGACCATGCATTGCATGCAATAACCTGGGAACTATTGCTAGCTGCTGTTTTGAAATTGTTGTATACATATTCAAGTCAATGATCTAAAATTGAGCGCTGTTGCTGTGCAGTATTTTGTGATCACAGTGTCAGGATGGCTGATTAAAGTTTCTCTCTCATATCTGACTTTTAAGTGTCTCCAATGTTGCAAAAAAAAATGGATCCCTTAAGAGTTCTGTTTTTTAAATCCAAGGCCTAAGCGCTTGCAATGAACTGACTTCAAAAATGTGTCAAGGTTTTGCAGTTCTGTTATTATAATATACGCCACAGCCATTATTGTTAAATCTCCAATCCTTTACTAGTTAATGTTTTAGCAGTTTAATTTAGATTGTAATAGTATAAATTGCGATATACAATAAAATGCATATGTATAATCTTTGATACTGTAGGTCCATAAGTTTTAAGGTGCAGATGCCTGGTATACATGTTACAGATTATTGAAAATTATGCGGTCAAGAGCAAAAACATTTTTGATGAAAAGTCTATTTGTAATAACACATGTATTATAATATATTCACATATATCGATCGAAATCCGAGGACTGAGAACTTCCAAAATGTAAAAGGCGTTCCAAAGTAATCACAATGGACCAATTGAAGCTATAGTACTCACTTGCCTATATATGTATCTATATAAACACTTAAAAATTCAGTGAATTGAGAACCTTCGAGATCTGGATATAATTAACTCAATTTTAGTATTCTGCTACAGCACTAGTTAACATATAATATACTTTATAGCATGCAAGTTTATTGCAAGCACTATGTAAATTGCTTATTATTTCAAACTGATCTATCTGTATGGCTGAAAAATGGGATAGCTATAGCAGAGACTCAGGGAGTATAATCCCTAAAATTAACTATAGCTGAAAATTGTTTTATAAATTACCTATAATTTAGTAGAAATACTTACAACTTAAGCTCAATATTCTATGGAGCTAGAGCTAGCTTTCTTTAAATCTTGATTACAATTTTATATATTCAGAATTGCCAGCCATCCCAATTGTTTATAGCTTGTGAATGGATATATCAATATTATAGTATACACAATTAATTCTGAGATTTAATATCATCTCTCTCTCACCTTAGTCTAACCTACAAACAACTAAATATATAGAACAAGCAATAATCAAGAAATTTTAGTCAGATAGTCCAATATGCCGATAAATTTTGTACACTACAAGTAAAGTTACCAAGAATATTGAAGAAAACCTCATGATGCTAAGAAAAATAGAGAGAGAGAGATTATTGGGGTTTATAGGTTAACTATTATAGAGTTGACTATCCTGGATTACTATTTTTGAGTTTAAAAATTTCCAAATCCATATTTATATCATTTTAGTGAAATTTTTCCCTACTCCCAGACTTGCTCATTGCCTATATCGGGAGTAGACCCGGATTATTTATAATCTATTATCTTAAGCGTGTTTAAGCCACTTTGAAAACTGTCTTAGGCCTGGTCAGTCTATAATAGTTCTCTACAGTCAATGCATATATAGCGGCCCGTAAAATGCAAAAGCTGCGGATCGGAACTGGTCAGTCAATAATAGCCCAGTCTGCAGGTTAAAAATGTTTTCTTATTTTAATAAGATGATCTTTGGTAATAAAAATTAAAGACTTTTTTGGTCTTTGGAAGATTTAAATCTAATTATTATCTATAGATAAGTTTGAAGCAGTTTCAAATCATAGCTATTAGATATAAACAGGAGAAAATTTATCGCAATTGAGCTCATGATCAACCATGGATTCGTTAAAAGTGAATCAGTTTATTGGAACAATCGATATATATTGTATTCAAAACTATTTATTCAAGTGGCTTTGAACCTGTCTATAGGGCTTAGTCTTTCAGTTCACACGTTTTTCTTTTATTGTCTTTTTTTTTTTTTTTTTCCATATATATTGTAACTGACATGAGGCTTAAAATATGTCATTATTATTGGAGAAAAATAAAAATGATTAGCGTTGTATTATAATCGTCCAGCTGCATATTAAAATGCTGAGGTGCATTATTTTATTCAGGCTATTGGATTTAATGTAGTTTTAATTTTAAATGCTCTAAAAGAACAATTTTATCGCTTCAATGAAAATATTTGGAGTTTATTTGATATTTATTAAATCCTTTTTTAGTATCGCTGAGATTATCGATTTAGAGATTAATTAATGTAGACCACTTACATGCTTGATGCTTAATAGCTATGTATACTGTATACCCTCGTGCTTTTAAGTAACCTCTATGAATCAATCAATATCCTTCAAGTCCCAAGCCAGGAGTCTAATTAGAATCATGCCTGCATATGCAGCTTGAATGAAATACTCGGATTCCTTTTTGCTGATATATGTTGCTAGTTGTGATATAGCTAGGCCCAGGGTATTACGAATCCCACGTACAAGTTGTACGAAGAATTGTATGTATCCACATAGTGAACCTCGTTTAATAATATTTTATTGGCCTGGCACTTGTTTACAATTAATTGTTGATTATGACTGCAAATAATTGGTGTTGTGGTTAGTCTAGCCTTAAGCCGTGTATAAAATTTTAAAGTTGTATATATCCATATAGGTTATAAGGGACGACCTGATTCATAGAAGAGCGGGTTATTAATTTGCGGCATTGTTAATCTGGGATCCGAAATATCCAGCTGCAGCGGAACTCAATTTAAGTATACATATATACTATAGATTCAATCATTTTTATAGTTCATATTTGTACTTGTACAATCATAAATACGGATCCAAGTGAATATTACGTGTGATAAAAAATATTAATTAATTTAATCAAAAAGGATGACTGATTGATAGCTATAGTCTTCATATGCACTGTATAGAAACACCCACTCCTTATATACCTTGAGCTTTTTGCAATTGTGCTTAGTACGTTACTCACACATATACCCATTGCAAGTAATTGTGTAAGGTAGCAACCCTTAATTATGGATTACAAAGTTACACTACTGAAGCTACAGCTAAGCATGATGAATAAAATAGCTTTATAAGAATACTAAAGCTTTTCACAAAGGTTTAGCCGTTCAATTGCAACGATTTTGATATGAGAATATTTAACTTTTACAAACTTTCATCGATCAATATTGATATCATCAGTAATTAAGCTTGGCTTGAGTAGTTGACTGAAATCTTCATCTATGGATCTATATAAATGCTCTGGATGGACTATAAAGAACTCAATCTTCCATTAAGGTAACTACATGTATGTATGCACAATGTCCTGAAGCCTGAATTCGAACGTAATTATAGCTTGAGATTTCGAAGATCTAATTAATATTACCTATAGTTATCGAAGAATAAATTTTGATCCTCAAAACGGTACCTCACTGGCTAAACTCATAATTGAAACTAAATATAATAGCTCATACATTCTAATCAACATATATAGTATATATAGTTATAAGGTCTAGTTAAATAGTCAAATCATATGTATACGTACTTCGAGCTAGCATGGAGGAAAAAAAAAAAAAAAAAAAAAAAAAAAAAAAAAAAAAAAAAAAAAAAAAAAAA
>JAKTSB010000316.1:0-22787 GCA_030579975.1 Blastobotrys buckinghamii (nom. inval.)
TTCCATAGCAGAGATTGGAGTAGAAAATGGAACACCTAAAATCCTTCGTAATGCACTATTTTGTACCTTAACTAATTGATCTCTCTCTTTGTTAGTAATATAACCATTCCAAATTTCACTTCCATATTCTAGAATAGGTAAAACACATAATTGTCGGAAAAAACGTCGGAAACGCGCGGATTTAGGCCTTTTTTCCTATTTAAATATGGATAATTTCATAGTGAGTTCGTCTGAGTATTAAAGGCGCCAGTGGTTTAGCGGTAAAATTCGTCGTTGCCATCGACGAGCCCCCGGTTCGACTCCGGGCTGGCGCATTCTCAATTTTCATTGAGAATATTTTTTTGATCCATATTTTGTTCAAAAGAAATTGTTAAATTTTTTACACTCATAGCTATTTATCTTTTCTTGAATGGGTTCCAAAATATTATGCTTTATGTAGTTGAGGATGTACATTAAGCATCATTGTAATTAATACATATAAAACACTTTTATATAAAATATTATTTATTTAGCACATCAATGGTATATATTAAAGAATTGAACCTATAGTTATAATAGTTAGTAATTATTAGCTTTCTAATTCTATAGAGAATTACATTCATCACAAGAACACCGTAGCAAATCATCAGTAACAAGTCTCAAATTCATATTTGCCAGTATTTCATTTGTAACATGCCATTTTTTTGAACAATTAACCAAAGTACTTGGGACACCAGTAATTGGAGTAATTTCTACAATTCTTGTAGAAGGACTGAAAACCGTTCCTTGTTCGTTAATAACCGATCGGTTATTTTTTTGTAAAAATTCTTTAATTTTACCAAAATTAACCAAAACTTTTCTATTAACTGTATCTTTGTAATAAAATTCTAGATTTAGATATAGTAATTTTGGTAAATACTGTACCAAACTTATTAAAACATCAGTACAATCATAAATATTCATCAAACTAAATTTTAATTCATATAAATTTGAAAAGTTTTGCCATCTCATTTGGTTTAAATTGATTGGTGCAGTACCTTCTACATAAAAAGATCTCATTGTTGGATTTTTCAGACCAATATTGTTAACAATTTGGGTGTAATCTGATCTGGTAACAAGATCTCCTGAACTCATGACAGTTTTGAAGGATACAAGTTTTTCACAAGATACGTTTTCTAGAACTGAAAAAACTGTTTGATGTGATACCTCAGATAAATGGATTTTTTCTAGTTGTTTTGTGACTTTAAACATTTCATAGTTTTTCAAAGACTTGTTGTTATCATAACAATTAATAGTTAAATTGATCAAGTTTTTGAAACAATTGATATTAATATTACTTGATAAAACAAGATTGAGTTGAGATAATGATGTATTTAAAGTTTTCAGGTTTTTAAAAATGGAGTATAATTTCTCACTATCAAAATTTGTATCTTTGGGATTACTATCATGTGACAAACTAGTTTCTTTGGATCTTTTGTTAGAAATCTCAAATTATCTTTATTCAATGATTTTAAAAATTGCAAATTTGTTGTGATTTCATCAAACCCTTTGAAATAATTATCACCAACTTCATCAAGTTTTGATCTAAGTTTATCTAAAATTTTATTCTCTTTCCTGATATGTCCATGGAATGGCAAATCCTCGATATCTGCGTTTGACTCAAAATCAATCCAATTTAATCTAGATAAATCAATAAAATCAAACCATTCAAGCAAATCAGAAGACTTAAATTGTACTTGTGTTAACACTTTAACTTTCATACCACGTTCAAAAAATGGATAAACATTTTCTTCACATTCTTCAATTTCCTCCATAAAATTTTCTAGACATAAAAAGATGATATTTGCTGAATAATAAGTATTAATTCTTTCAATTACTTTTGGATCAAATTGTCTATTGTTGGTTCGGTAAAGTTGAGAAATCTTTGTTAAAACTTGGATTAATGAATATTGATCTTTATATACCAGTTCTGAGATGAGTTTGAAGCATTCTTTATTTAAACTTAAAAATTTGTTCAGAGTAGGGTCAAATTCCAAGTATTGCCAAATTTTTCGTTTAAGTTCTAACGGTAGTTCCAAAAAATTTGCCATTTTTTTTTTTTTTTTTTATAAAGTCTGTTATGGATCGATATCAGTTCAACAGTATCTTGATTATTGGAGTATCAACCTGGAGTAAATATGCTAGTAGCAAGATAAGGATATCATCATGCTTATAACTTTGGAGAAAAAAAGTTTCAGACTTAAATTATCAAACGGGACGTGCTTGCCTTGTACTATATATCGGTGACTCACATGAATGCATATGAATTGTTCATTCTGTTATCATTGTTGAGATTACTAGATCAAGATATTATGCTTTACAAAGACCATTAGGTTATAAATCTGGATTTTATTGAACTTATTTCGGTAATAATTAATCAACTAATTACCGTCCTAAAATTTCAAAAAGTATGAATTGATTGACTTGGTAGTCTATTTTTTATTTAGTACCATGATTTTATTAGTAGTGGATTTTCTGCAATTGCTTTAAATTTAAGTTTTGCCAATTCCAGTCATGTATAAGCACTTTGAATAATGATAAAAGATCCGGATCTTGGTTCCAGTATATAACCCATCGAACCAGTCTCTCGTGAGGTCTTTGGAAAACTTTAACCAAGACTTTAATTTACACTTAAAATCTACAAATAAAATTACTTTTTATTTACATGTAATATGTACATATTTATGCGTACAGTAAACAGTCATATGAAGTAACTCAAAAATCAATTCGAATTAATGTAGATGAACTTTTCTATTTTCTAGCTTTTAACAATAGCCCGAGTGCTTCCCGTAGAGTCCATAGTTTCCTATCCGGGGATATCATATTCTATCCTTATTATAATATATATATATTTAAGAGTGCAAGTAGCCGGATTCAGATCAATCTCATTCACGCCGCTTTGATTCGCGAGTCAATGGACCCACATTTTTTAAAAATTTAAGACATAAAAGCACAAAATTCTATGACGAGTTTAAACTACACTGTAGGCTAGATTATCTAGCCGAAAAAATTGCAAAAATTTATTATTTTTATCCGACTGAATATTTGAATATCCGACAATAAACTACTTCTATTTCAAATGATGACATTATAAGAGGTGACTGGGGGGATAGTCTACCTACAAGCTTGCACCAGAAATGTTATATAATGGACCAAAATTCACTAGAAAATTAGCTGCGGGCTTTTTATTATACATGAAACGATACAACGTTATACTTTATTATAAGACCTATCAAAAAATCCAATAAAATCAAAAATAGCACCCGGTAGAATTTATAAATAGCTAAATAAACTAAAATGGGTTGTTTTCAATCAAGACTCAAAAATGACCCAACAGAAAAACCTCAGCTACATGAAAAATCTCGATTACCACCATATGAACCACCACAACCCGCAACACCAAAGTATTACCAGCCATCATATCAAGAAGAGTTTGCAAAAGACCGAAAGGCACATTACCAAAGACAACAAAGGGCCAAAGCTAAAGGTAAAACATTAAAAAATAAACATGGGAATCATTATGAGTTTTCAACAAGTCCAGTAACGTATACATCGTATACATCTTATACTACTTATGCACAGCTCCAAGAGTATACAGAGACAGCTAGTTACCATAAGCATCATCAATGTGATAATACTAGTCATCACCATCACCACTATCACAATCATCATAATGATGGAGGTGGAGCAAGTCATCATGGCAATCATGGACATGACAGTGGAGGCAATGGGGGAGGAGATAGTGGTGGAGGTGGTGGAGGAGATAGCGGTGGAGGTGGTGGGGATAGTGGTGGTGGAGGCGGTTGTTAAGTTTTATTTTAGCTTGAAATGTCTATTAAGTCTGTCATTGTATCTTATATATCTGGGTCTGTTATAATCAGTGGGATTTAATTTGACTTTTTGAGACTATTGGTTAATTTTTGTTTATTTAGATGCTTTAATATTCAAAAATATCAGAGCATATTCCAGAGTGTGATCGCATTACTGTCTGAAGTGTTGGCTTCAGGAGGAGCTTGACTTACTATTGCAGTGAATAACGATCTATTATATAGAGTGAAGCAAGTATTCAATGAGCATATACAAGATACACTCGTTTAACAGCGCAATTAAAGTTCAGACGTGCTTAAAATCATTGAAACACTGTATCTAATAATTATAATGATACTAACCTTATCTAATTCAACGTGCAATTATGAATGTTATATAAATCATTCCAATATCTCCTTTATTCTTATTAGTTTATAACCAACCTGATATATTCTTAGTTACATTCCCTTTAGATTCAAGCACACACAGCTTTAACTTATTACAGCAACAACAGCTCTTAAACCTCAATACAAAGAACTACTATAGCTGCATGTCTAAAGATTTAAAGTAATCATCAAAACCTATTGGCTTTATAATAGTGCAGCAGTCACTGTAATCTATTCTTATGCTCTCAATTTTTCGTAAGATGTACTTAAAACTTTAGTATAGTAATGCATATCTTATCATAAAGTGGTATAATTACCTGTACAGTAACGTTGATATTCTATCTGGTTCAGATCAGGATTTTCAGATATTCTATTATAGCGGAGGCTGTGACCTCCGAACATTTTGCCACTTCATTTGTTATTAGATCATCTGGATAATTGATAGAAAATGCTCCACAAAATAAAACATGATATTCATCCTATTGAAACCTTTAAAAAATAATGTGTATCCATACACTGGCACGACTTATCATGATGTAAACTTACACTACATGTATGTAATATACGAATTAAAAAAAGTTTGACCGTTATTGTGTATAATATATTCCATAAGCTAATAAAACATTTTTTAAAGGATGAAATGTATATTTAACACTAACTTATAATTGGTTTTGAGATCGATCAGATTATTTAAATCGATATACTCGCAACTAAATTATAAACAATAATCTCATCTCAGAATATTTTCTAAACAGCTTCTTTACTCCAACAACTAATATATGTATATATAAAGCTAGAAAAAAAAAACAAATATGACAAGCTCATCGCGAAAAAATAGTGACTTAAGCAACCAATCAAATACAAATACATCTTCTAGTCTGAGTAGCAGTACCAAAGGTTCAAATTTAAGCAGTTCTGAACGAAAACAGCTGGAATATAAACTTCGACAGAAACATCAAGACAACATGTGTGCTAGTAGTAGCTCGATTATGGGTGGTGCCCCTGGAGCTAACTGTGTAATCTGTTAATTATAATTAATATTATAAACCAGGTTTTAGTTTCCACTTTTAAAGATCCATATGCTATATCTTAACAAGAATAATATTCAAAAAAATGTCTTGCACAAACGTACGGTCCGTATTTTAAGAATTTGATTTCATGACCTTCTGAATGATGATGCAATGCACGTGATGCTTCTCCACAGATTCAGCCACACATCGATCTCCACACTTCCACTATACTATTCAAAGCAACCTGCTCAATATCAATTGCTACTGAAGCTGCATGCGTTTTACTATCATTTACTCATAAACTAAGATTTTAGGGGTATGGTAGGATACCCAAGTGTAGCTAGAATATCAAGATTTTCAGGAACAGAACATCTTATTGAATTAATATCCTATTAGATAGCCTAACTGCAATAACGGCTCTTGAATAACTAATCACCCATAGAGATTAACTGACCTAACTGATGAAGTAGTAATGATTTTGAGAGCTTATAATAATGCTTTCACTAGATCATTCTATTAATGATAAAACCAATTTAACCAACCTCCAAAGTATTATAGCTCTAGTATTTTATCGTAGTCTGACTGATATTATTGCTATTTATACATACAACTGCTTCTGGTACCGTGCTAACTAGAGATTTTGAAGTTTTTAATAGCACAATAATCAATAAATATCACAATCGGATAGTAGTTTATCTGTTGTAGATCATGATGAAATATGATCATAATAATATACCGTCTGGATTCAAAATCTCTCATCATACTGCAATTTATATCTTAAATCCTTAAGAATGGGGATGATTCTTTGATAGCAGTTTTTTATGTTTTGAAAACTATATAAATACCTTCATTTGCTCCACAAAATAAGCCCCATTATCACAATGATACACTGATTGGGAAGGTACATCTATTAAGCAATTATTACTCAAGTCTATACCTTTATACTAAGAAAAGCCAATTAATCTAAAACCTTATTTTAATAAACAAACGCGAAGGATAAAAATGGGACATAATCAATCAAAACTGAAAAGCCATAAATCTAGTAGAGCTTCTCAATTCCAAGAAGATTCTGAAGACCCACGATACGATACAATGTTAACAGATATGCATAGAACACCGGAATATTCGGATGAAGAGATCATGAAAACCCATCGGCATCTTACTCATCATCGTGGAGTTATGCCAATGGGATTTGTTATTGGTGGTGTTCCTGGAGGTGGTGGTGCTGTTTGTTAGTATGATATGTATATTTTAACCACAGAATATTTTATAATTAATGTGCTGTAATAATTACAAAAAATAGCAAAACTTTATAACTTATCAAAATGCTTGAGCGATCTATATCTATAGATCAATTTTTCATTGTCATCAGTCAAAATTTGGAGCACTATAGTGTACAATAGCTTGATTCTGTTATTACCCCTATCTTTCGTTCTGAATCGCAAAGCTTCATCTATCTAGATTGGATCTCAGTTCGTTCTTATCTTAAATGTGTTTGTTTTATAAATAGTTATTTAGGTATGACTTGGCATTTGAAATATTTAACTTTACCCTTGTAAAAACTTGACAAATATTGTCACTAACCTGAGTTTCTACAGTAGTTTTCCAGCCATATCAATAATAGGATGTATGAGCCTTTATTGTACTTTGATTATTGGTCAATAGGCATACTGTAACCAATCGAGCTGTACAAGCTTGGAGGCCGAGGAAACTTGAATCTAAAACTCTATGACATAATTATATAGGCAGAAAATTAAAGCCGCTTCTTCAGTTGCAAACAGCCGGCCCCCGAAAACCGGACATGCCAGCTGTCAGAGTTTTTTGAATCACTTCAGTTGGATAGACTTCCGGTACTGTAACGATCCTGATATTCTATATCAGTTTGTAAACTTTAAAAATCCGATATATCATGCTTATTAGAAAGTCGAACTCATTAATTAATGTCCTGGCATTATATGGAGATCGAATCATTCAAGGCTGAGGAATAGACTTGAAGTCAATCATCAAATGTTCATTTCGAGCCATAGAATTATAACTTCTATGGCACATTGGGCATCGGGTTCCTTGGCTCTATAGGTGTTGGGCCTTGCATTAACATATAGAGGATGAAGGGTGGGTCCATCCAATCTAGATTAAAGAACTATAGTTCTGACGGTATGGACCTATTCACCTCTTCTAGTTGGAAAAAACTGGGGTGTAATATATATACCAGTTATTCCTTCAGAGTTTTTAGTTGGATTCAACTATAGCTATATTTGCATTAAAACACCAACCACATACTACAATAAAACTCAAAACTCAAAGATCCAAATTATAAATTACAAAACTTTGTACTAAAAAATATAGCAATACTTACAGTATTAACAGAAAATATAATAATGGGTAGCTCGAATTCGAAACCACTTGTAGATTATACAAAAAACCAACCAAAAAAAAGATTTAGAAAACAACCACCACCACTAATTGAATATACTCCTCCTACATTAGGTTCAAGTAATCTTAAATTCAATGGATTTGTTGGGAAAGAACCTGATTATCCAGATCAAACTGTAAGGTACACACCTTACTTAACGTATCGTGATGGGTATCGTCGTGGGTATACATACGGCAATGAGTCCTCCAGTAGTGGTAGTTACAGTACTCCTAATTCTTATGTTTGGGGTAATAGCAGTGATGGAGGGTGTTATGGTTATACAGGCCATCATAGTCATAGTGGTGGCGATTCTAGCGGGGGTGGTGGTGGTGGCGATAGCGGAGGTGGTGGCGGTGATAGTAGCGGAGGTGGCAGTTGTTAGTTATATATTCGATTTTGCATGAATAGGATATACGTTTATTGTGGTTTTATAATGAAGGCTTTGTTACAATTAATGGTTGCTGGAAATTGCATATTATACGGTTAATTCAAACAACTTTGGCAAATTCCAATTAAAGAAACTGTCATAGGGTGTTAAATGTGCGATATACTCTACTATGTCTAGATTTTTTGTGTAGTAGCTAGGTGGCTATTACTTAGCATTTGCAACTAAAATGTAGATAAAATTCTTTTGAAAATTAACAAATAGATCTAGTAACTAGTAGTCAATAGTTCAGTCATCATATAATTTCAATGTTAATTAGCTGAATATGAATAAATAGCAGGCGTTCACTTATAAATAAACAATTTCCGTATCCTTCATTTCAACAACGCATACTTTTAAGAATAATGGTGATATATTAACCTGCTAACTATAGTTACAGTAGGTTAGAATACTCCATCATAGAAAATGCACACTTATAATACCTGTAGCGTGCACATGCCGAATCTGGTAGATGTTTTGTAGGACCTATCGAATTGCTCACGTTATCTTTTAAACTGTAGTTTATGATGCAATAATAAAGCACTGATGAGTTTCTAAGCTCAATCTACCCTATAGTGTGTATGGATGCTCCAGATCTCGAGTTGTATTTAAGCAGTCAAGGTTGCTGCAGGATTTCAGCTGTGTTTCTAACTAACTGTCTGTAACTACAGAAGCATCCATCAATTACTTTAAAACTCAACATCTTCTAAGCAAGAAATTTTATGCATCATAAATAGTCTAACGGTACGAAACACATTGGAACCTAAAGATCTTAGTAATAGCGCATATTAGATTCATATTCATGGCCACTCAAGGATAGCTAACCGTTGTAAAACAACAGAACTCTTCAACTTAACTAAAAACCTTCACTTAGTTACAAGCTATCTATAAATATACAGTATTATTGCATTACAAAATGGGTACCAGTAACTCAAAATTCACACTTGACCCATTCAAAGATAGCAGTGTCAAACCAAATCCTAAAGTGACAGTTGAACAAGCAAAAATAGATAGCCGGCCATTTCCAAACCTCACACTTGACCCATTCAAAGAAAAACCAAAATCCAATCTTTCAGAAGAAGCAATCAAGGCAAGTGAAGAGCGGAAAAAACAGCGTGAAGTTAAACATCAAAACAGACTTAGACACGGGCGCCATGTTCATCACAGTTCAGGAATAATTGGGTTTATAGGTGGTGTGGGTAGCATTGGTGGAAGCATTGGCGGAGAAGGAGTAGGGGGAGGTGGTGGTGGTGGTGGTGGTGGTGGTGCTGGCGGGTGCTAGAATTTTGTGATAATTAATTATTCGTTTTCTCAAAAATATTTGAGCTAGTTCCATATACTTTTTATAAGAATAGTAGGTCGTTATGCTTTGTAATTCATTACAATGTTAAATTCTTTTGGTTCATAAGCTAATAAAATTTCTTAATTTACTTCAACTGAAATCAATTTCTATTTATCAAAACATATCATGGTTTTTCTGAGAGTTGTTTAGCAGTAGATAGTTAAAGTAAGCATACATAAGAAATCCTTTTTTTAATTAAGGTTCACAGCTAAGGTATGCAGCACGTTTATCTCAACTAGTATATTTTTTTAGAAACCCACCGAAATCTATATAATTATTATCGATAACCGAGACTGTAGTACTTACTAGAACTTATAAAGCAGTGGTTTATATCATATCAGTACCTGCAACCACCATTTTCGGTGCTGGATACAGTCGCCTAGATTAAAATAAGTAAGTTAAGCCTATACTTTTGTACAACGCTGTAAAACGTATAACAAAAACTAGTTGAATTTTTGAACCTAGGAAGTTCATGATCCAACTGACTTGATCAACTATAACGTTAAATATCACAATTTTAGCGGCTATATCCTATATATACGCCAAATGGATGACGCAGAATTGGACCAAAGTTGTTTATGCATTGAATTTTATATTACTTATAGAATAGTCCTGGAATTTACTGTATTGCCGATCGCCGTTATACTTAAATCTAACCTTAACCAATCATGTGGCAATTCATCCTATTGTAGTTCGGACTTTGACTCCTAAAACAGTTCCTTCATTGATGTTATTAACCCCTGTTACGTACCGCATATAATTCTAAATATGCGTAGGTACAAGCTTGTACGTATTGGCGAAATCCATCATCTGTGTCTAAAATATCCGGGGTAAACAAAAAAAGTATGACATAAACATCACCAAAACTGAGCCGCTTCCTCAGTAGCCCGACGACCGGGGATATATCCGAGAGTTTTCAATTCTGTCAATTGATCAATAACCGAGTCATACACTTTCTTTCTATATAATCTCGAAATACTTGTAAAATTTAAGCTATGATAACAAAACCCCGTGGATTTGCTTCTAAAATTTTAATAATAATGACGACGTCAGCTCTAGAAAACCTTATCTAATCTGAGGATAAATACAATTGAGTTTTACTATACAGCTATCCGATTTTAATAGGCATTATGTATAAATTCGGGTCCAAGGGAATAAAACAATTGTAGTTTTCTCGCTACAATCATGAAGGGTTTGACATGACTGGTGGTTATAATGGACCTTGCATTATCGTTTAATAAATCAAAATGTGGGTCCTTAATTATATAGAAGCAATTTCGTGGAAAGGGAACTCATTAATACATAATTAAATATAATCTATCCGTGTAATATTTGGAATTTAGTATCAGCATACATCGAATTACTCTAGTTATTTCTGCCAAGGTATTTTGATCAAGTATAAGTACACCCACCTTTCCTTCAAAAACTCGAATCAAATCAATCACAAATCCAATCTTCAAAAACTCATAACTTCAAAAACTCTAATATACTCAAATCACAACGATCTAGCAAAAAAAAAAAAAAAAAGAAAAGAAAAAAGAACATATAATTTAAATCATAGAATATTTCCAATGGGTCATAACAGTTCTAAACAAACTTCAGATTCTTCAGGCCCAAAGAAAAGACGATGGTCATCTAAACCATCCAAACCCGCTCGAAAGGCAGCAGGTGGTGGTGGTGGTGGTAGTGGTGGTGGAACTTCCACCTATACATCCAATAACACAATGATGAATGTGGTAACTTTAGCAGATTACGATAATTCTAGCGGCAACAACCATCAGGGCCACAATACTTCTAGTAACAGCAATAATCATGACCATAGTAATAGCAGTGGAGCAGGTGGCGGTGGATACAGCAGCGGAGGAGGTGGTGGCCATTCTAGTGGTGGTGGATATAGTGGTGGTGATACTAGTGGTGGAGGGTATAGCGGTGGTAGTTCTAGTGGTGGTGGTGGCGGCGACTCTAGTGGCGGTGGTGGTGGTGGAAGCTGCTAACTCCAACATACAAAACACTTATAGTAGCCGTTGCAAAGGTTTATCTTCAAATCACTCTAGCCATAGGCTGCTGATTATAGGGATTTGATATAGGTTTATAGACTTTTTAGTAACTATCCCTCATGGCAATTATACATCTAGCCTCTGTTCTGAATAGCAAACTTCCCAATTGCAATTGCTTAAGCAGGTAACATGTAAATATGACTGAAAGTACTGATTACTAAAAAACTTTTATGATCATCGATAGGATGTCCGTTTCCTAGCTATTTGGATAGTATCCTGATACTTGAATCCAGCTGTCATTCATAAACCCGTCATTATAGCTAGTATACTAGTCTACTATAGCTAGGCTTTCCTCCAACGCGACTCAGCACAGCCTTGCGACCGTTAAGATCTTACTCAATTGTAGATCTAAATCGATTAAATGATATAGATTGACCTGCAGGATATTACACGTCGATCGATATCATCGTCATAACCAGTGAATACCTCGAGCGAGTTCCTCCAGCTGAATTCTTGTAAAACCATCATTTATTGAATTTATAAAATCTCAGCCTCCATATGATATATGAGCCGCTTCATACTGTCATACGATTATGTATTAATTACACAAGATAAGCGTGTTATGGCATGCATATCTTTTTAAACAGGCCTGAAAAACTAAAGTACCCTGCATCGATACTAAAATCTTATATTAGTGCTTAAATTCTCCTCTATACCACTAATTATCAATTCATGACTTATGAAACATCAAGCTTAAAATTCAATCTCCTATAGTATTTAGTATAATACCTGTGGCAAGACGCCACATGGTTAGCCATTTATAGTTCACAGCTTGATGTCTCCCATTATATTATTGATATAAGCTATGAAAGATCATCTCTATACATTATTAAGCATCCGTACGTTTCAGTGTATGGGGTTTGCATGGATATATGTAAACATTCAAACATCCTGTGCCTTTTCAGATTGATCAACATAATAATCAGAAGTGACTGAATTCATCAATCTTAAGCTTTCTAGAAGATCTCAATTGGTTACATTGTTCCTTTGATCTATTAATACAAAACAAGAATGGAATTTTACAAATCTATATAAACCTTGAAATCTTCTTGGGAATATTCCATTCTATTCATTCCCAATACAAATTTAGGACAGTTCGAACAGGTTAAACAATTATAATACAATATATCACAAAACTTTGAAAATGGGATCTCATCATTCAAAACCACAATACTACCAACCACAGTACTACCAGCCTCAATACTACCCTCCCCCACCCAAACCAGTTAAAATGAAACGCGGCAAGAAACACAAAAAGTCGAATTGGAGCTGCTATAAAGGTAGTAATTATACAGAGCCATATGTTTATATACCAGACACTAATCATCATAATCATGGTGGGTTTTTCGGGTTTGGACATGGACATGGACATGATGGTGGTGGTGGTGGATTTGGTGGTCATCATGGAGGTGGTGGAGATGGGGGTGGAGGTGGAGGAGGAGGCGACGGCGGTGGAGGAGGTGGTGCTTGTTAAACTAATGCAGTCAATTACCAATCGATTAAATACATCAGTTAGCCAATATACTAGTGTACAGATATACTTTGGTGTTTTAATTTATCCAGCACACTATTAGTCACAGGACTAACCCTATCTCATTTTGTGTACAAAATAATAGTATGAAATAAACTAGACTCACCATTAAATGCAATATTAAAGTATAAGTACAAATAAATAAATAGAGGTTTTCTTTTTTGGTATATAAATAACTATTTTACAACTACATTTACATTTCAATATCAATCTCATCAGGATTATCAACCTCCCCCACTGCTTCATCTTCTTTATCATTATTGAAATCTTCAATTCGTTTGGGTTGACTATCTTTACTCCCCAAAACAAATCCTTTAACACCACCAGCTCCACTAATACCACCTTGTTTACCCAACTTTTCAACTTCTTTTTCGGCCAACGATCTAACATCATATTGAAATTTCTTCCCAACTTCTCGTTTAACTCGTAACATTTCTTTATAAGTCCCTTCATTACCATATTTGACTTCAAACTTTTCCCATTCATCCCAGAAATTGTTATTTCTTTCAGGGTTATTAAATTGAGACGTGAAAACATAAACAGCTCTAGCTCTTTCAATTTCACCAAGACTAATTTCAATTTCAATAAAATCACCACATAATTCATTAGTATCATGGTCATTTAATTCATTAACTGCGTTTTCAAAAATAGGTCGAGTATCTGCTGCTGATTTTAATACTGCCACTCGAGATATATAATGTCGATACATTTGTAATTTATTAGGTTCATCCACATTTTTACACCCTCTTTTATAAACATCAAATGCATTAGATAACAATCCTCGATCTTCTTCTAATTTCCCATAAAGAATATAAATAGATTTTGAGAATTTAGGTGGGCATGATTCTAATGCTTGTTCAAATAAATCTCTTAACCTTTCAACCCCCAATTTCCTTGCAACAGCTTTTTGTAAATAAATATTCCATAATTCAAATGCAACAGGATATTTAAATAATGCCAATCCTTTTTCATAAACCTGAAAACTTTCTTCAAAATAATTATTTTCCTCTAATAAATCAGCATAATTTCGAACAGTTAATGCAGTAGCAATTTTTAAATTAAACACTCTATCATATAATGGTTTAACTTGAGATAAATCACCTCCAGATTCAACTAAGTCTAAATAATAAGACCAAGCTTTCATACTTTTATGGATTCGTTCTTGTGGTGGTTTATTTTCATCAAAAAAATCAATTCTACTTTTCTCTGGACCTTCAACACATTTACTCATGATTTTAATAGCTCTATCAAATGAATCATCAGTGTCTTGTCTTAACTCCATCTCTGCCCATTCAATCCATATATCCACCAAATCATTTATATTTTTGAAAGGTACTTTGGTAGCTTTATCAAAAATAATCCTACTATTATTTATACTTGATTGTTCATAGAATTTGGCATATTCTATCCATAATTCACTTAAATTTTTTGCTTTTAAAGGGTTAATAACTTCAATAGCTTTAGTAAAAGTTTCAACAATTTTTTGTGGGTTTTCTTTATTCAATTCAACCAATTTCAACCATTCGCTTACATTATTTGGATCTTGTTTTAAAATAATATTGTTGATAATGAATGGTCTTCGATCCATTAAATTTTCAAAAGATTCCATTAAAATATCTACCATTTTCTCATCCTGTTGATCTTGATTCATAAACTGTCCAATACGAGTTTCTTCAAATTCAACATAACTATCAAAAATTCTAGTAAAATCTCGAATTGTCATACTTTTCTGAATACCTTGTTCAAAAACATCTTTTGCTTGATCAAATTTACCATTATTAATATAAAATGTTGCTAGATTAACCCATAATTTCCCTTGTTGATCGGGGTATCTTTCAATTGCACTTTTGATATATTTTTCAACTGGGAATTTTGTTTTTTGATGTACTAAAATATCTATAAGTTCTTCCCAAAAATATAATCGACTTTTGCCTTCAGATGATGTGAAATCAGGATCATTAATAACTATAATCAAATTTTTACAAGCCTTTTCATATTCTTTTGATTTTATTAATATATTGATATATTCTTCTATCCTTAAATCATCAAATTTCATATATCTTTCCCATATAACACATTGTGATTTTAAATTAATTTTTGAAGCAAATTGAATATATAATGGCCAAATTCTATAATGCTGAGGTAATGGCAATGCTTGTAATGATTTATCAAAAGTTCTTCTAATTTGTGTAACATTTGGGATCTTTTTAACCAAAAAATTCAAATAATCTTCCCAAATTCTTGGCATTTTACTTAACATCATTAATGCTTTTTCAAACAATTCCACTACTTTGTCGAATTCATCTGGATATTCTTGATAACTACCATGTCGTAAATAATGTACTCTTAAATCTAAATAAGCTTTCCAAATCTTATAAGATCTTCCAAATTTTTTACAAGCTCTTTCAAACAAAAACACTTGCTCATTAATACTACTATTGCTTTTATGATCGATATATTTCAACCAATTTTCTATATCATTTTCATCTTTTAAAATTTCCAGTTCAAATGCAATATCATCATCGTTTATAGGGTACATCCCTAAATTATTTATATCTTTATGATAATAAAAAAAAAAAAAAAAAGTAGCGTGGAATTGAATTTTTTTTTGGTGTCTATTATCGATCGCGGTTCCGTGCAGTTTTGGCGATTCCCTTCCCTTCCTCCCAATTTTTTGCGGGCGCACCATAATCTATTCTTACAGGGAAAAAGCACTTAATCAACAAAGCACTCACTTCTTTTTTTAGACACTTTTAAAACCCCTTTTACCAAATACATCACTATCGACATCACAAACCATTCAAAAATATACTAACCCATTGCATTAAATAAATAGTATTTAATAAAAATGAGTGGTGCTGGGAATCGAGAAGCCGTGTTTCCTACACGAATGACACTAGCATTAATGAAAACCAAATTAAAAGGTGCACAACATGGTCACGAATTATTAAAGAAAAAATCCGAAGCATTAACAAAAAGATTTCGAGAAATTACAAGAAGAATTAGCGAAGCCAAACAAAAAATGGGTGGATTAATGCAAAAAGCAGCATTTTCATTAGCTGAAGTTACATATGCTACAGGTGATAATGTATCATATCAAGTTCAAGAATCTGTTCGAAATGCAAGATTTAAAGTTAGAGCAGAGCAAGAAAATGTTAGTGGGGTTAAAGTTCCAACATTTAAATCCGATGTTAAATCTGATGTTAATGATTTTCAATTAACTGGCCTGGGTAGAGGTGGTCAACAAGTTCAAAAAGCAATTCAAGTTCATCGTCAAGCTGTTGAAGCGTTGGTTGAATTGGCAAGTTTACAAACCGGGTTTGTTATTTTAGATGAAGTTATCAAAGTTACTAATAGAAGAGTCAATGCTATTGAACACGTTATTATTCCAAGAACTCAAAATACTATTGCATATATTAATTCTGAATTGGATGAATTAGATAGAGAAGAATTTTATAGATTGAAAAAAGTTCAATCAAAGAAAAAGAGAGATCATGCTGAGGATGAAGCTGCAAGAGCTGCTAAAAAAGAAGCAGAGCTATTGGCTAAACAAGAACAAGGTGAAAAAATCGCAAAAGAAGAATTAGAAAGGGTAACAAAAGAGAAGGAGAAATTGAAGGAAGATGCTGAAGTTGGTACAGTAGAAAATGAACAAGATTATGTAGCTAAAGAAGTTAAAGATGAAGCTAAAGCTATTGAAGAAAGTTTCCAAAACGAAGAAGATTTAGTTAATGCTGATGATGATGAAGATGTGGTTTTCTAGGTAATACTATTATATATTTAAGATAAAAAATAATAAACATAATTTTACATTCAAACCGTTTAGTATTATACTAAGGTAAAAAAAGTATTATAAAATTTTTTTGATATTTTTTTCTATAATCTATATAAAAGTTTTTAGTTCAAAACGGATGAAGCTTGATCATGCCAATCTTTTGAAGCCATTTGTTTCAATCTACTCAAAGCTCTACTAAAAGCAAACTTTTCTTCAGCACCAGTAAACATATCATCAGTTAACATTTCTGCATCAGGATCAATATCTTTAACATTACTTAAATCCAATTTTTGTCCTGGAGCAGCGTCACTGAATAAATGTTCAAAAGGTTTTTCAACAGTTACAGCAATTCGAGCCTTTGAGTCATAAGCAGCATCTAAAAATGTAATAAATCTTCTAACTAAATCAGTTTCTTTAATTGATAATTTTGGAATATCAGTAATAACAAAACATGGGAAAGTCCTGGTTAATTCCAAATAATCTGCGGCACTTAATGGTTTACCACATAATTCCATAAAAGAAAACTGTGCTACTTGTTTACCAATAGATTTTGGAATTCTAATAGGTCTACCCCAGATTTCTAAATGAGTATCAGTTGAAACTGGACCATTATTACCAAACAAATGAAACCATGAATCTGCATGCTTAATAGCTTGAGCTCGAACATCATCTAATGATTCTCCTTCTGGTGGGTAAAAATAAGTTCCTTGACTTGGTCGATCAATTTTTCTATAATCTGTTGGACTCTTTAAATAAATAACTTGATTCATTTTTTTCAATTTTTCAATACATGGGATAAATGAACTTCTTTGAACACCATTTTCATATAATGAATCTGGTGCTCTATTGGAAGTATAAAAAATTGTAGTCTCATGATCTGGTGAATATAAAATATCAATTAATCTTCTTAAAATCATTGCATCTGCTACATCAGTAACTTGAAATTCATCAAAACATAACACTCTAGCTTCTTGGGAAATTTCAGTAGCAATTGTTGGTGCTGCATCATAATTTGATCCATATTTTGATTTTAATCGATGTTGTCGTTTATGAATATCTTGCATAAATTGATGAAAATGAATTCTTTTTTTGGTTAAATGTTCTGGAATTGTAGAATAAAATGTATCCATTAGCATAGTTTTACCACATCCAACATCACCATATAAATAAACACCTTTTGGCTGATCACCTATTTGATCTTCATTAGATGATTTTCGGAATAATGATGAAAAAAAACCTTTTTTGGTGGTGGTGGTGCTAGGAGTTGATGATGGATGATAATCTACCAAATTTTTATGAAGTGATTGAAGTGATTGTAAAATACCTCGTTGATATTCATCATTTCGAATCTTATGTTGAGATACTAAATAATCATATTGACCTAGTGGATCTCTATTAGCACTTTCGGTTGTATAATACCTGCTAGATCTGGCAAGTCTGATGGTTAGTTTAAAAGAATGTTTTATTGTGCTCATTTCGTTTTGTTATCTATGTCTATTGTTTTTTAAAATTTTAATAATGCTGAATCCCTAACGTGTTCTATTATGAACATATAATGCCTTTGATAGTTTTGAAATGCTGAAATGATGAGTTTCTTCACTTGATATAATCCTCGTAAGTACTATAATCTCGATATCAAAAATGCACTAATCCTCTAGATATATAATCTATCCTCTTCTTCTAATGTACAAGTACCAAATTCAACAGAGCCCTCGAAATATTTATAAATGATCTTACAGTCTTAAAGTTAAAAATTGTATCAATCAGCTAATTAATCAAATAAGGCTTTAATAAGATTTCTGATTGGTAACAGACTCTTAAAGTAATGAACCAAATTTTTCACCACCACTCACCTATATAGTACTGTTCAATCAAGCTTAAAGTTTAATTAATGTATCGGACTAACGGGGGGATACAATGCTCCGGCCCATTAATATTGTTCAAGTAGGTGTAAATGTCTATGGGTATGCCAGCCGCATCTTCTATAGGAAAGACGGAGAGTATATGTGGGATAACCCGCTAAAGTAAGAAAGTTGGACCGCTCATGAAAAGTTTTTAGACCTTATCATTAGCATTCATCGAGGTATATACATGCATGGTTATTATAAAATATGAAAAATGTAACTAGATGTAACAAATGGTGATCTCTTGAGTTGAGGTGATCTCTTGAGCTGAAGTGATCTCTTGAGTTGAGAAGTCGAGTTATAAGTGTAGATTTGGTCGATGCTTAATACGCACAAAGTATTTTATTCTGAGCTATAGTAGATTTTCGATAATGACGAAAGCTGTCAATTGGAAAGCCTACTAGGCTGTTTGGAAAGTGAACGTGAATCTTTTAACTGATAATATTCTGTATTGGATCTCATACAAATTAAGCCATGGGCTCACTTATATAGAGCTTCTTATAACTGTTATATTATAATCAATACGTTTTGCTTGCATGCATTTGTAATATTAATAGACTCGATAAAATTATTAATATCACATAGGCTGCAAAGACTGGTAGAAAAGTTTAAAATATCGTTTTATTAAAATTAATTGATTTAATTCAAAATCAACACCCGTTGAATAATGAAGCATTACTCAGTCTGACCATGTATTGTAATGACGACCGATCCATAAACGTACTTGTAGGCTCTTCTAATGATATAATTTTGAATATAAATATGTACATGTATCTACTTTAATTATAGATATACCATTCGCAATTAATTTGATTTCAATTATAATGATTTATGAACAGCAAGAATATTCATATTAGATGTACCCATCGATTGTTTCTTCTGGTAATAATATGTTTAATTTATGAGTTTTTAAATGCTGGCTATAGCTCTCTTATTTACAAGCATCTGAGCAGTATATATATGAATATTTCAGTAATTAAAAATATTATAACAATAGTTAATGAACTTTAATATAAGTATTCATATATATATAATACAATTCCGTTGGTATTTATAATAAGACCAACAATTCAAAAATCACATATATCAAGCATGCACCTTATTATTACATTCCAACAGATCACATTATTGGCACTATCTTATACTCACTTATGCGATATATGTATCTAATAAAAAAGCGCAATGATAAAGCTTCAATGGATGGTACCGTCAGGTTGAAATAAGGTTTAATGCATGTTATGGAACAAATAAGGTACGCGCATTGTGTATACCATTATTAGGATATATTAATTAATATTTGATAATTCAAATTATTAAACTTTAACTCTCTTCTGGAACGCTAAGACATTGAAATATGGTATTTGCATTAAAACATACATGTGTAGTCATAGCCTCTTATATATATGTATGCTATATATTCGAATCTATTAGTTGGCTGTGAATAAACTTGTAGTTTGAGAAATACATATATACTAATCGGATTCTTTTAATCTTGTATGGAGTTATATATATAAGATTTATAATCAAAATTTCAAGTCACATAATTGCAATATTAATTGGTGTATACCTATTTGCAATATGAACTGAAATAAGATTAAATGTATTATATGTATATCTAGTATATAGATTATATTGATCAAAAGGTACCAACCATTGCAAGTGCCATGGTTGCATGTATGTGGCGCCTGAAATTCCTGATTGATAATTAGGTGCTAATAACGCGTTATGGTACATCCAGGGGTCCAAAAGGAGTATATTTAGCATAAACTGACTGCTATAGAACCAGCTATAGAGCATTATGATATATATAACATTGACTATCTATAATAAATGCCGCTATCGTACAGTACGCAAATAATCATTAGCACACTAGCCAATAAATCGTATACATTCTGTTATGCATATATATACATAGCTTAATTTTTATGATCATTCCAAAGAATATACATATAGAAAACACAATTGTCAACTGGGTACCGTGGTATGCATTAATAGTAACATAAATCGTACTGACTCAACCATCTGTCAGTATTCATATCTACGAGTATATCATGGTGTTAAGGGCAACATGATGTTGAGTCTCGCTTATAATTAAGCAGCTATATACCGTCATCAGGAAAGAAATAATAAATCAAATTCAAGTATATATATAGAGCACAAATTTTTATCTACCCGGATATTTGGGTTTTAATTGATAGATTTTTTTTTAGAAATGCATCTCATTTCAATGCTTAAAAACTACATAAAACTAGTTTTTCTAACTACCATTTCGACAGATTAAGTGGCCAATTATATACATCACCAAATTTGTGGTTACTCAGCTGGAATTTGATAAAAACAATATTTTCTCCCATTTAAACGATACCAAGGGAGGATATTCATGAAGGGATTGATATTAGATGACAATAGTTTCAGTTAAACCATCGCCCCCTGAGATGGCAAACTTGGACCCTTCCCAGCCAACTGTAGGACTACAACTACACACACTGTAGGGCTCAAACTTTGTAGTTTCAATTGTCATATCAATATCTATCTTGATATCGTCTCGATCGCCATGCTGCAGTGACTACAATGATGATACACATACCCATACAACGCCCAAATATATAATTCCAGACGATAGGGCAATTCAACGCGACGTGCAAAGCGTACCAAAAATAAGACAATTGCAATGAGGACAGGACTAGTTCTAAACATAAAGACATTAACATGGATAGACTGGTATATATAGGATATTATATGTACATTGCAGCGCATATGAAGAACATGGCCGACCAGTACCAGTGGTATAGTAGGATTGCAACCAAGTCTAAAATATTGCATTAATAAATAAGACGTCTATAATATAAATGCCACAGCTTGAGTATATATCCTTAATTAATACCATAGCAGTACATAAAAAATGATGATCCGCGCTTTGCATGAACTTGGTGCATTAATTGAATCTTGAATGTGCCACCTTGTTTCAAGATGTTTTAAGTGAATTTTTAGGGATACATATGATATTCATGCATGTGTATCTATATGCCAGAATTCTACTTAAGTACTGCAGCAGACTTTATAAGAATTGCTCTTACACCTTGTTGAAGTATTCGAATAGAGCATAGAATCAATTGTGATTGGCCATATATATATCCGATGATTAAAGTATACATACGGATGTATTGTAGGCTTATGTTTGTTTTGTGGAGAGCATGTGTATTGACAGTCTGTTGCTACGTCAAACGCGGCAATGTTTTGGTGGCAGAACCGAAAGATGAGTTTAAACTTATTATTAGGTTTAACTGCCATGGGTATTGTGAGGACGCCTAATTACTACTTAGTAACTATAATATCCTCTTGGGTTCTAATTATCAGATAATATATCCATTCAGATTAATGTACCATGAATTTATATGGATGTGCACATGTAATTCGATATTTTTTGTACTATAATGTATACGTAGCGCTAACATCAGGTTATTGTAATTCAAAAGACAATCGACAATGATCAGCTTTGCTAGCCGAGAAGCTAGATGAGATATCTACAGAAGAGACTACAACTACATCCGTAAGTTTATCAAATTATCTATAGCCTAAATGATACTGCAGCCATGGAACATCAGTCGGATCCTAGTCAGCACTAATACTGTATATTCTGACGTCAAATCATGAATTGCAATGGTTATATCAAGCAACTTAGATAAATATGATATATACATGTATATACGTAATATGGCTATATTTAGCTAGACCATACTACAGCATGTACGCAATTCCCTTTACAATATATAGTTTGGCTCCCGGGATGGGGCGAGTTACGCTGTATTCTATAGCCAAGCTGTGTTGATTGAGAACTCACCCACAAATTGTTAACCGAAAACAGAACAATCGACATAACTAAAAAAAAGCATTGATCGAGCCTCTGAATATTTTTAACCATGGCATGGAGCAGCAATTACAAGTGGGATAATATTTATTCGATACATGGATTCTCATCCATTTATCCTATGCTGTTAATTTGTTAGATTCTCAGATATACAATACAGACACTTTGATATAATAGACAAACAATAATATATTCTTTCGTTAACTTAATTAACTTAATGTTATAAAACAATACTATAAAATTTACACATGT
>JAKTSB010000317.1:0-22729 GCA_030579975.1 Blastobotrys buckinghamii (nom. inval.)
GTAGTTGTAAAAATGTAGTTGTAAAAATGTAGTTGTAAAAATGTAGTTGTAAAAATGTAGTTGTAAAAATGTAGTTGTAAAAATGTAGTTGTAAAAATGTAGTTGTAAAAATGTAGTTGTAAAAATCTTAGCCCCCAAAACTAAGTAATGTTGGATGCTTTCTACAAACGTCTTACAAAAAACAAATAAAAAAAGGTCCTGTGGCCAAGCTGGTTAAGGCGCACGACTGTTAATCGTGAGATCGCAAGTTCGATCCTTGCCGGGACCGAAATTTTTGTCATAATGATTTTTCAACTTTGATTTAGAACAGTTTTGTAAACCGATTTCCTATAAATGCAACTTCAAAAAAATTGTTAAACAAATCCAATATATAGCTTAAAGGTCTTCCATTACTAGAAAGCCCGTAATAGCATACTTTCACAATTGTCCAATACTTCATGATTACAGTTGATTGAAGGAAGCTTAAGTTTAAATTGAGCTCATATATACATGTATGCCGATATCATTGTCAGATGCTCACAAGTATTATACAATATAGAGCCATAATAACTAAGACCCTTACTCATTACATCTAGTAACACTTAAGTGCACACGTAACTTTTTTTCATTCGCGATGAAGGTCTCATTTCGTACAAGCTTTTACAACATTACAAAAGTCTTCGGTTGATCTTAAAATAAACCTTATATATAATTGCAGCTGGCCTAGACTATTGCAAAAATTCGAATAAGTATTTAATTAGGAATCTCTTTAGCTCACTTATATATACAGTCAATTACGCTCTTGAAAAAAAAAATATATATAGCCATGGACGTGAATATATTATAATAATAAAAGAATCAATCGATTATAAACTCGAGATCAAGGTGCGGGTTTCAATTTATGGACTAATCATGCGAGCCTAATATACATGTGTATAAGCAATAGGCCAAGGTCAAGTTTAGTTAATTATAGAACAATTTGAAATTATGTTCTCTTTTAAGATTATTATAAATCAAGATAGGTTGAACATCGATCGATTGCGGTGCGTGGGCATCCGTAGTTTAGACTCCAAAACAAAAACATTTAGTGATCAGGTTCGAAATTTTGATGGGATCTGAGTATATTTCTCCCCCAATTAAACTATATAGATGTCTGGATTCTAACAATTAAAATTATTCAAGGCAATAGGCCATTCTAGTTGGCTGCTCATAAATTGGTTAGTTAAAATATATTAGAAAAGCAACAGTTATCTATGTACTAGCTATATAATGATGATAACAACCGGCCTAATAACCCAAAACCATATATACTATATATATATTTTTCTCTACCATTCAAAAATAAAGCAATTACTTAAGATAATTCAGACGAGTCAAATATTTTAAAACCGAAATAATAATATTATGCATAATACTTTCACCCTCTTGTCATCTTTAAGAGCTCACCTTCTTAACTAGATATTAATTTTATACAATAAAACTGCATCCTAATCCTATTGCTGGTTTAGCTACTAGTGCTAATCACTCGTGCTATTAAAAATTAATGATATGGATATATATTGTTAGTTATTAGGATGAGGTGAATTCCGGATGCTAACCTGATTACCTGTCTGTGTACTCACGTCGATGTTATTAGCTTATATTAGATGTTATAATATGCTAGGCATATAATTAAAGTGCAGATACTTTTATCGAATATGGCATATGCTGTAGAAATATTTTACATATATTTAACCAGTTATTTAAGCTCCCGCTAATTGCTGAAGCTGGTAAAGCTGATTCTAGTCATGGAACTTAAGAGTAGAGATTGAATTATACCGTTAGCTGACTGTTTTGTTCAGTCATTATCCAAGGTTGGATAAACTTGATATTATATTGCCTATCTATCAATCTCTTATAAATATATGACTGATTTATCTAATTGTGTTTTTGAGTGAAGAGTTGCAATGACCCCACGCCGGAAAGAGCGACAGGTGTAATAAAATTCACCTTAGCCCCTTACATATATATTGACCATGAGGTACTGTAAAGATCTATATTAAAATATAATATCAAAATATAAATTTATTGTTGGTTAGTTATATAAAACATCTAGGATTTGATGTCTATTTATATTAAAATATCCATCAATTCCATTCAACCTAAAAACCCATATTAACAGCAACAAAGCATCTTAATCATGATAAAGCACCATGATTAATTATAACAAAGAATAACCTAAATATGTCATTATTATAGTTAATAATGGCAAAATATATAATCTTCATAGTTGTTCAACAAACAAAGCATCGACTTAAAACTCTAAAGTCAACAGGTACAAGCGAATATTTAGCTAGATGTTAGCTAAGATAATCTCAATACTAACATAGCCTAAACTAATTGACGATAGTTTCAAGACCATTTTATACATAGTTTGAATAATGAGTCCATAAAGATATAACGTAGTATATATATGATATTAATTTCAATATATCAGAACCACCACGCTTGATCCAAACTTTTTCTCAGTGTGGAACGTAGATTTAGGTCAAATTAATGAGCAGTCCAAGGGAAGTTCGTTCTAGAGCTCTATCCAAACAGCGAGAGCTAATTAATACCCCAAGTACATAAATTTGAGCTATATGAAATGTTTATAATACTATTGCTATAGTCTAACATAGGCCATTATGATTATGTTCCTTTATATGTTTGGGACAATTTGAACAGATGTTTAAAGTACTTTTCATTAGTGAGTTTTTAAATGGTTTAATTGGCATTCCTAAGCTAGGTGTTGAAGAACCTGAGATCAATTGCAAAGGTAAGCAGATAGTAGAACAAATTATACTCTAGCTCTATTATATTATTAATCTAAAGAGAGTATTGGGTTAGGTTCATTGCTACTTACCTTTGCTTGAAGCATTTGCTTGATCGCGTGGATAAGCGAAGCCGAGCCGCATAACCCGTAAAGCACGCTCACAATAAAGCTGGGCTCTACTAAAAGTAGTTATTGACAATATTATTCTTGAACAATATAAATTTGGTTCCCAAAACACCTATGCCAATTAGTGCTAATTAGCGAATTAATTTCAATTTTATTATTTTCAGGCACTATAGATGAATAAATACATACATATCTTTGCAACAGAAACTCAATTCAAGTTCTTATTGGAATCACCTGTAGTTTACTTAGATTTTGGTACCGCGCATATGTTTAAATATAAAGGCGTTCATTATAAGTCTGGTTGTCATGCATTTATATGTAATGTTTTGAGGTACTTTGTCTCAATCTATTTCAGCCCATACTTGACTACACTGACGTCAATTAATAAGAATTTACACATTATATCTACTCTTCCCCAATGTTTACTATTTTCCCCTTATTATATAGACTAAATTTATGGTTGTAGTTATTCTTTTTCAAAAAAAAAAATTTCATAGTAGCAAGGGGTATTTTGTACAATATAACTCTATATTTCGTTTATATGTTTATATAGGCCTAAGTAAATAGCTTATTCTGAAGGTTAATTAATTATAAACTAGAAGCTTAAAACTTATGCATGGATGTACTTCAAATGGCGATCATGGTAAATGCCTGCCCGTGAGAAAGTATTGTGGCCATTAGCTATGAAGCTACCATGAAGACTAATTGAAATCTCTTGATTAGAAGCAATTATAATTAACATAATGGCTGTGCATCTCCAAGGGATAATAGTGGTAGAAGTATAAAAAAATAGTAGATTTTAGGTATCGTGAAAATAAGTGTAGAAAACCTGTATATCGAAAATCACAATGATAGGTTAGGTTCATAGAGTTCTCATAGATCGATCTAAATCACACAATTGTACACATAGCCATTATGTCTCAACTTGATATGCTGTGTTCCTGTCGAGCAATTATCTTCAAAACCAGCCAGTATCTAGCTTGTTACATACCTAGTTAGTTTCCAGGTGATTGGAATCTATGAATATCTCTAAATTTATATGAACACAGTTTTATAGGGCGATCTATAACAAGGTAGCACTTACCCCCTGGCTGTTTGGTTTAAAGCTGCGATCATGCATTGAGCAGTAAACTTATTAAATGTGGATACATCCTAGGTGTATGATGCTGAGTTATAATAATCCATAATAATCAATTACCACAGTATCCTCAAATTTGTCAATCATGAGCTTAATTATGTTAAACTTTGTTGGACTCATCGATCATCAAAACTTATAAAAATCCCACATGATGGAGATTTGCACAAAATTGCTTGATTTACATTTTGTACCATCCTCGCGAGCGCCACGATCAAAAATTGCAATCATGAGGCTGTGGGATTATCTTTAGTTTTTTGGTTAGTTTAAATTTAATCTTGATTTTTTTAATCATAATGATTATAAGCTGAGCTACTATAACCTTACCAATAATTGAAGCTGATCAGAATTATGCTATTTAAAATACTATTATTGCGAGCTCTTGGATCTTTCAAATATTATTATTTTGATATCACGATATTGCAATACCAATACACGCCCACTTACATTTGTGTACATACTTTAAGGTAATTGCACACTCGATCTACAGATAGTTTGATCAATGAACGCCAGCCATGCAAGCTAGAACTAGTCCGAGCTACTTTCAAACCAAATTTGACTAATTTAATTACCACAGCCTAGGCTTATTAATTGATTTATATATATGGGTCGAATTCTTAAGCGATCTATACGCTTGCAACTACTTGATTATATTAGTTGTTTTTTTTATAGTATGTTCGATATGTTTACAAATTCAAGACCTAGCTTGTAAGATACCTTTTGAATTGCTGTAGCTGAAATTTATAATGACAATACATGCATGCATGCATGAGTGATATTAAAACTACCTATAATACTTCTAAAGTTCAGCTGCTGTATTTCGACCGTTTAAGTATACATATATAGAAGTAAAAATATATGAACATTTTCCATACATGCTGGTATGATCGAATTCGTTTATTCAAAGCGATTACAATCGATCAGCGTGCCTTAAAGAGTATTTACCACATATGTCTTATAGACGTATCAATCAGTTGTATGTATCGAATTAAATATATACAGAATAAGTGATATGCGCTTTTTGAATTGTGTAGTTTCTCGTAGCTAAAAATAGAGTTAATTAGTTATTCTACTTTCAGATAAATGAAAAACTATATATGTATCGAATTAAATAATGGTTCATTGCAATTGAATACATAGCTGATATTCTTAGATCTAGTAGATACATTATTGCTATATAAATAATGATAATCAGCCTTATTGCTATAAGATTTTTTTCAAATTCAAGGCATCAATCAATATACTTTGTATTAATTCAGCTATCAAGAAATCAATTAGCTGATTGTAGTTAAACCTTAAGGCATTTGTATTGCTAATAACATATATTTCATAATTGAGCAGCTGACCATATCCAGCTTAGAGTGATATAAATTTACTAGTTGATTGCGTTGTACAAACAGGATTATATGTTCAAATTATATCAGATACTAAGTCAACTAATTATCAACTGGGATTTTTTGGTAGCTGTTTGGCATATAATAGGTCTCCTCTTATTCTAAGAACATTTAGAAGCAATTATCATATGCTATAGGTAAAGAATTTTTTGATGGTTCCATGTACAGTATATGCCATAGTACTCATCTATTGTGATGCATAACTTTTAAGTTCTCCCTAATTAATTAAAGTTGCACAATTGTTGCCGCCAATGAGTTTGATAAGATTATATGCTTTTTCATATGCCTATGATCAATAATCCAATCCATTTAATCTGTTTCCATTTATGTATATTTTCAAGTACGTATCATTATGATAACGTACGTAAGCTTTCAAATCAGAGTTAGTTAAATACAAATGAATTCCATGTATAGCTACCCTCTTTCTACCGATCTACGACTGTGAGTGATATCTATATATTGGAATGGATAGAGTATGAATATAGATCATGTATGGATCTCGAGCTAACTTGGTTGACCCGCAATTTAATATATATATATATATGCATGGATCTAATAAATTTTGAAGACGCGTGCACGTGTATGTATATGCTCAATTGCTATAATTATAATTGACTAAATTGATTCAACTCGAGTGATCAATCAGTTCCAGATTCATTATAAATATGTATATATATGTATAAGAAAGTTATTATCAATTTCTATTATCTTCATTTTTTGCATAATAGGTACTGCAATTGGAGATTAAGTCAAAATTGTTGACACGAGCATGGGTTTACAGTGGTATATATGTATAGATAGTCTGTGTATACTTCGTTTGAATGGATATATACTATTATAAATATTTTCTATAGCTAGCTAGCTGTACTGTAGACATATTCGAGATACTCCGACAGATATAGTATATTTACAACGGCCGTTCTTAGCAGTAGTGCCGTGACTGAATGCCGGTTTGTAAGCTCGATGTAACTGTTATAATTGATTGATCATAATGGAGGGTGAAATACCGTAAGAAAGGGCCATACTTGGATGGTTCGCTAATTAATTTAATTGAATACCTGTAAAAAATATTCGATAATGAGATGAATTTATATCTATAGTTAGATTATATTACCCAGTTCTGATCGATCCTCGAGATACATATTTTGAGTGCATTGATGTATCTGAGATACAGTAAGTAATTAACGGGGTAACGTTTTAGGACCATGGAATCACAGCTTGATCATGCTGTTTCAAATTTGGTTCTTTCAAATGTTTATAAATAGAATTTTAGATCTCGATTCACGTCGACCAGGTTGCCAATATTAGATTATAATTACATTCAAATTGGCTTAAATCTATCAAATGATTAACTTAAGCTGTGTCCATAGCGGCCAGAAACACAGGTACGCTTGCATTGTATGAATATTTACCCGTTTGAAATTTACCGGCCAGTACACTATAGGGATGCAAATTGCCCGTTAAAATGCCAAATTTCATGGATGCATACGGTGCCCATGGTAGATAGATACGTTTTGCGTAAATACCACGCAAATCAAATTCTACTGCATATATACTTGAAGATACTTGGAGACTATGGTGATAATTAGTGGTAGTCAAGCTTGCTCTGTAGTGGATCCAGGCTAATCAATCGCCTATAGTAAATTTAAGAGGTTAATCTTGATTTTAATAGAGTTTCTCTTAGTAACATTTTTGTGTGATTAAAAATAAAGAGCTCTATTTTATATAAAATCCAACTTAAGATAAGTATAGATTTTTTTCAGTCATTTTGAATACATTAAATAAATCAAACCAATTCTCAAGTGGAGAAAAAGAGAATGGATGCGCTTTTTTTTTTGCAGGTTCAAGCTCAATTGTATTAGTGGCGGTTGTAAGTACATAACAATGCAAAAATATGTCGGGCAAATAAATTCTTGCAATAGGTACAACATATCTTAAAATTACACTGTATATACAATTAAAAAGTATAATAGCGCTGCAAAGACTCACATGCAGGCAGTTGCCGGCCCGGTATAACACTGCTTGGATTCACACGTAGCAAGCCAAAGCAAAATTTTCAGCCAACAACTTAGCCGAGATTTCTGCTGGGATTTAAAATTAGATTGCCAACGACTACCCCTATTGTATACTGAAGTTACTGATCTGGTGTCAAACTATTAATAGTAAAATTAGAACTTCTAAGCATTCAATGTATCACATTTACTCAATTGCCGGTTCTTCGTGATAACCGTGCATTATAATGAAATAAGAATCACAAAGTGACTGGTAGTTTGATTCATTATCACATTTATGATCGTTAAAGGAGGAAACTTACCTCAAATTTAAACTACTCAATTGATGGATAATGGCAAAACTCGAACAGTTGTCATCAATTGGTCATAAGACCAATCTGGTTCTGGAAGCTCTATTCCCAATATATATCAGATATTGAATTACGGAGATCTATCTCGGAGATTTCCCATGCATTGATTAATTTGAATTTTAAACTGTCTACATCCATGTAGTACTGGCATCCCTCAGTCGTCGTAAACTTTTGGATTCCAGCAGGATAGAACTCTTAAGTTGGTGCAGTCACAGCCATGGCCACAGCCCGGGTTTGCTTTGATTATATATTTGATTCAAACTTAAGAAATTTCTGAGGCGGCCGAATATAGCTAGCATGCAGCAAAATCTATTGGGTATCACATATATAGGTCCTAACCCCACCAAACTATAGTGTAGTTAGTTCAAATCATAGAAGTTTTTGTTAGCCGGTTCAAAATACCAGGTTCACCGACCGGTCCAACGTTACATATGTGTAGTTGTGTATTCTATCCGGATAGACTCCTCATTGTGGTTAGCTATTTAAGATACCATATATATGATCTGGTAGAACCACACTCTAGGCCCTCAAATTGTTTTATTAAATATTATGGCTTGTATACTACGAAGCTGCTATATATGGATATAAATACGTTTACTCGAGACTCTACACGTTAGGCGAGTGTTTGAAAGAATTCGTATCCTACTGGTATAATATGGAGGTAAACACATGGGATATTAAATGGGCACAAAACGCATAACCCACAAGTCAACTTACACTACAGCTACCATTGGTACTCATGCATATGGATATTGCTTACCGATATACACTTGTACGTGAATTTTCTACATCTGATGGGCATTTTAAAGCTGCGATAAGTCAAAAATCAATGGTACCAATTTACTATAGCATGCACTACCTGTGGGATAACTTGAATTCTATTCATGGTAATCCAACCATTCATGCATGGATACAAATTTTCACCGCAATCACGATTTTTTTTCCCTAATACTAAAGTTTCAACGATTTAATATCCGAAGCAAAAAATAGAATCCCTTAAAGTCCGATCCGGCCGTTATAAACAATAGAACTTTCTTTTTGATCGTGGCAAGCTTAGAAAAATTAAAGTTTTTCCCTTTTTTCTTTTTTTATCTAAATCTTCTATATCACATCCTGCCAAAAATTTCAGATCAATCAAAAGTTTATAAAGAATACTCAATCTGCGAATTTTTTCTTAATTTTTTTTTTTGTTATTATCAACAACTGTGATATAAAAAACTTTTTCGAGCATAAATTAGCTGAATCAATCAATCAGTCAGTTCTGCGAATACTAACCACCTCATATTGACAGTAAATGGCTATGAAACTCCACAAGAAGAAAAAGTCAGTAACAAGCCTTTTTGCATTGGGCAAAGAGCAACGGCGAGAAGGTACACGTAAAAATTTAGGTGAGTTACCTATTAATATCCTGGATAAAATTGTCGGCTATTTAGATCCAGAATCATTGAGTCATGTTAGACGAATGAATAGAAAATTGCGAGTTTGTGCATCAAAAATTTTATGGAAAAATGTAACTTTAACCAATTTACCATCAAAACGAACTGAAAAATCTTTGCCACAAATCTATATCAACAAATTTAATGCAAGATCGTTTTTTGAAGAATTATACTGTGGAAGACTTGATGTTCAGTTATCATGGATTCAAAATTTCGAAATTTTATTCAAAGAAGATGAATTTATCGATTTGAAACCAGGATTTACTGTTGAAACTGCTAGAAGTTTGAATTACGTATCTCTGGGGAATTTTTTTTATTGGTTTTTAAAAAATAAGGGTGATTTACTATCAAATGTTGGATGTGCTAAACTCTCAATCAATATAGGTACTATGAATTTGGGTGAAGCTGTTAAGGAATTTAGTTGGTCGATGAAGTCTCATTGTAGAGTCAATGTAACTTATTGGATCACCGGAACAGCAGGGATTAAAGCCAAGCATTTAGTATCTCCAAATATGGTTGATGTTGAATTTAAATGTGATTTGTTAAATTTTGATATGAAGATTTTTGATGATGATTTTGTTGTCCCAAAGAAATGCCAAGTTTTTCGATTAGGATTAGAAGATAAATTAAGATTTGAATATAAATTGAGAATCGCTCCAATTCGACCAAAAATACATGCAGAAACTTTAGTTAAATGGTTTAGAAGATGCGCTTGTTTAACAACTATTCAATTGAACCATATTAATATTTATAATCCAAATTCTATCGATTGGACTCCTCAATGTTTTGATCAATCCATCAAACCCACTATGTTGGTGTTAGAAGAAGTCGAGTTCCATCCTCCAAAACAAGCTGTCATTATGAAGCATGTCAATTTATTAGATCGAATTAATGTTCATACTCGACCTTTGATGGAATTGTTAGTTCCACATTTGATTTCGCTAACTATTGCTGCAACCAGAATTAGCGAAGAACAATTAGAACAATTAGCTCATTGGTTTAAATTTCATCAACCTACTTTACAAAAAATCACAATATCAAAAATGACTTATCAGCATTTATCAAAATTACTTAAACAACTTGCATTATTAAAATACAAAATGATTGATATTTTAGATCCAATTCCTGATACTTCACAAGTTTTCAGCCAATTAGCATACTATTGTGTTTCTTTCGCAGTATTAAAGATTCATATGAAAAACATTTCAATTGATCAAGCTACAAAATTTTTGAAAGTATTATACACAAGTTCAATGATTTCAAGTGTTAGAGTAATTGATGGACCTTTTACTCCAAGAGCTTTACCAGATTTTGTATTGAATTCACCAAAACAATTCCAGCTGTATGAGACAAAATACGCTAAAGGTGCTCATAGAAGATCGATTATTTTTGAAAAACCATCGCATTCTCCAAGAACCAGTCCATTAACCTCACCAGTGCCAAGTTCAAAAAGTTCCAAAAGCTCTTTATCTATCACTATCTGATAAATATTGTGAAAGTTGAATATAAGAAAACAAAAAAAAAAAAAAAAAAAACCAACATTTTTTACCTTTGCATTACATTGTATTTTTAAAGATATATTTATTTAGTTATTTCGACTTTTTAGTTTATCTGTTGCATTTATTTATTTATTAACTTACATATTTTCATACTAATAATTAATTTTACTAACCCTTTTTTATTTATAATCAAATCATTTATGATATATTTATTCTAGGATTTTCACAACAATATTTTGCATAGTATATATAACACACCTTAAAAATGTATTATCAAGTTTTAGCTTCCTGTATGTCTACCAGGCATACCGCATGCTCAATATAGCACGGTGGTAGTTTATAAATCACAGTTGTCATGGCTGTTTAAGATCCTTCTTGAAAATTCTGAGTTACTAAATATTGAATTGTTTTATTTTTAGGTTAAATAATTTTCTAGTTTAATATGATTAACCTGGGAAATATTGAAACTTCGCAGCTAACTCTTAAGCCGTATTTGCAGCTGTTACTATTTTTCTTACTATAAGACTAAATTGTGTGTATGCTAGGGACTTAATAACCAACTTACTAAAATTTTTACTTTTATTCTTATTTAATGTATATAGATCTGTAATACTATAGCAACTTTGAAGGTGTCTAAAATGCAAGAAAAAAAAATAAATCGATTGATTTGGTAATGCATATGGCGGGCTGTGCGGCTCAAACGATACTTTCGTGAATCGATCGGCATATACACACCAATTGATCAGTACTATGACTACACAAAATAAAACAGTGAAAGCAGAGCCATAACTTCGAGCACAAATTGCCAAGTTCTATAGTCTAACAGTACATGTATCTAGATAATTGATAGGACAGCACTTAAAGTGTTTATAAATTCGATCCATGATCATCCGTGGATGCAAATGTTAAATACTTTTAGCTAGCTGCAGTGTGTTCGAACAAACTTGTACACTATCCATAACAGTGGTATATATATGCTTTGTTTATAATTTCAAATTGATCGATTGGAATGGCATGGAATTAGAGGAAACACGTATATACGCAGGTAGTTATGATCTAAATCACACAGTCATTACAATTCATATGTAACCATTAAACAAAAAATTTAACTACATTATATATTGTATCCAAATATATTTGCACTTCTATCGTAAACAGTATCAAATCAAAATTCTTAATAGCACGTTTTCTTAGCAGCAAAAACTTCTCGAACCTCTTCTGTCTATTCGTATTTTTGTAACAAATCGGATCATTTATATGGCGGTCATGCAGTATATTCTCTAGCTGTGCTATGAGGATGTAAGCCTTGAACAATTAGACAAAATAGAAATCTTAACTACACTAAAAATGTTTGTAACCGGTAATTCAGGATTTAGTATTATATAAGGAGGCAGTACAAAAAATTCAGTTGATCATTATTCAAAAAAAAAAAAAAAAAAAAAAAAAAAAAAAAAAAAAAAAAAAAAAAAAAAAAAAGGAAACCCTCGTTGTTTTTATTCATTAAATAATAATTGGCTACCAGGAATATATAATAAGATATTTCAGATATTTCAATAATATTTAATAATTTGTACCGAACATTCTAGATGCTAAAATCCAACTAACCAATACAACGAAAATACCCAAAACTTTACCTGTTGAAAAAAATCCCTTCTTTTTTATACTCTCAGTTTCCTTATTTATATTGTTAGCCTCATTAATTGTATTTGTATTGCCTGATAGGATATTTGCATTAGATTGTGTTTGTTGAAGAACAGGTTGAATATTATTTTGTACTTGACTCTCTTCAGCAGCACGTTCTCTTAATACACGTTCATTTTCCTCAACTAACTCAGGATAATGCTCTTTAAACATTAAATTATTTTCTATGTTCCATCTTCTTGATTCTCTAGCAAAAGCTTTTTTATGTGCATCGGTACTCGAGATTGACCCAGCGGTATTTTCATCACCAACCATAAAACTTAGTAATCCGGTTAAAATAGTTGAAACGGACCATGCAGGATTCCATGACTTTGGGTGATAATCTGAAATTGACAAACATAGTCTTGTATTTGGTTTAAATCGCCCACTTGGCGTCATCATTCTAATAGCTGGTGGTTTGAAAGGATAATCTGCTGGAAATACTAAAGTACCATGATATTGTCCGCCATCATAAGGGGTATCGGGAGGGCCAGTAATAACATAATGCCACTCTAAAATATGCGATTCATTAGGTCGTGCTTCAATATATTGGATCGGTGATTCTTGGATATGTTTATATTCTCTATTAAGTCGTTTTTGTGCTTGTCTAGTGGCCATTTTATTACTTGTGTGCGTGTGTTTGGATGGTCAGATTGAAAATAATGTTGGGTGGCTAATAGAGTTATTTTAATAAAATGAAGAGATAAGAATAATGGAATAAGCATTACATCCGATAATTATATCGAGTTTCGTGCGCTGGCAAACAAATTTTTATTTCACACGGTTGTGGAGGCTTGAACGAGATTTCTCATAGGCTATGCTTGATGCTGAATACCGTGGCAGTCTCCGATTCAAGCTGCTTTAACTTTTTGGTTTGACTCCGTGATACGTAATTAATCTGTATCTTCCATTTTCGAGAATTCAAATAGACTAAGTACGGCTTAAAGTAAGTATGGGCCTGAAATATCTTAACTAATAGTAGCTAAGAAATGATGATGGCCGATCCTGCTAGCCACCTCTTTTTCACCCGCATAAAAAAAATTGGGAGGACGGACCAGGCTTGGCCTGTTAAGTTCGCTCCCAACCTGTTTGGGTGTGTGCGCCATCCATTGCAAAAATAAAAATAAAATCAAGAAAGAAAGAAAAATAAAAGGATACAATAATCCTGCTCCCTAAAACTCAGTGGTATCTTTGATTATTTTTTTGAACAACTGAAGTTTCAAAAAGTATTATTAAAGAAACTATATTATGGGGATTTGTTTATCATGTTTAAAAGGCAATCAAGAGCCTGAATATAATGACGAGCAATCAATTGTATGTTATAATTGATAATGGAGAAACTAATGCTAATATTATATCTAGTTGAATGAAAATACCCCTCTCTTACAAAATGGAACAGTACAATCAACAGAAGAAACTTTTGACAGAGCAAAACGGGATCAGACATTGGACCAGATTGTTAACTTTACAGGTGAGAATTTGATTGATGTATCGTCAGTATCACAACCACAAGTCCGAAGTATTGGTAAAAGTGCTACCGAATATAAACGAATATTAGCAGAATTAAAATATCAAGATAGTAATAACAGTGCATCTTCTGCATCAACAAGTAATAGCCCCAAGTCATCAAGAACTTTGAGTGGTAAAAGTCCAACAAACTCAGTTAATAGAAACAACGTTCGGAATATGTTACCAAAAAAAGCTAGTAATCCGCAATTAACAGAATCTGATCGAAATTGGTTAAAAATCCTAGGTGATGGTGCTACAAAAGCTTTAGAGATGGAACCAAAAGTTAAGGCTAATGGTGATTTAATTTTAACTTTCAGCTAATTAATTTACTTAGTCTTACCAAAAAAGAGAGATTATCATTTGCATTTTTAAACGAGATTTTCAATCAAAGGAGAGAACAGAAATTGGAAATTGGAAAGAAGTTGAACTCCATTGTATTTATTTTATTATTATCATTATTCACTGTGATCCAGCATTAATTTGGAACTCTAGCGGATCTAACATTAAAAATTAATTTTTTAATTCGTGTATTATTACATCTATTTAATGGCATTTTTCATATTATCAGATTTCAGTCTTTGTAGTGCACATGGTTTACAATTATATATTGTTGAATTACTAAATCATCGTTGAGATGCATTATCCGTATGTTTGGTACCAATCCTGGATATATACTGCATGCTGTTGCAATGTCCGTGGCAGTAGCCATTACATTGGGCTATCGTTACTTAATCGGCGCATTCTTTCGATTGAAGGTACCGCTCTGATTAGATTTATAAAATAAACTACTGTAATTATTTTTAGATCATTCAATCAAGTGCTAAATTAAGAAAAGGAAAATAAAAATTAATTTTTGTACTATAAAAATATTATAATGAATGCTTATTAAAAAAAATATTACAAACCGTGTATCTCTCTGTACACCTTTAAATTCCATAACAATTGATAATAATTAGTTATATGCGATACTATCTTTCGTGAGAAGTTATACCCATGAAAGATAAACAAATAGCGTAAATGGAGAGATCTTAAAAATTCAAAACAATCTTGAAAAAGCTGCTGTTGCTGTTGTTGCTACTCCAGCGGCTCCTATTGCTCCAGTTAACCCATCAACCAATCTTAATGTGCTACCTAGAAATCCATTGACTGTTCCTGGTAGAAGTGCTTGCATTGCTGGTAAAACTGATGTAATTGCAGGAAAACCAACTCTGATAACAATGTATACGATTACGGTCATGAATGGTTCCATGTTTGATCAAATTTAAAATTTTATAGCTTTATAAAGGGGTTTATTGTTGGATTTATAATAGTTTTGTTTGATGTATATTTGAAATAAAATTAAACGTTAGTGTTTGATGAAGATTTAAGTATATATAAAGGAGAACATTTTATAAATTTTATTCAGTTTTGACGGATTTCTCAGTTATTAAATACAGATTATGTACATAACGTATGCTCACTAATTTCAAAACTCAGGAATCAGTGCACAACTTTTTCACTTAAATTCAAATTACTGTCAATATGTAACTAATTTAATAATGTCTCGTTATTTAAAGGCAATTTGCCATGGCCAGGACTTATTATTATATCTATAGTATATATCCCTATTTGAAATTGATCTTAATAAGTAGTAGCAAATGTAACCTGTCTGCAATCAATTAATGAAGTGACGCTTAAGGATTCCAGCCTTCATTCAATGAATGTAAAATTTACATCCGTTAAAATAAAGTGTCATAACGATGTAGCTTAGAATCGTAAAGTAGTGAATGCTTATAATTATGAGGACTTTATATATATTTGAACAATCCCCAGAATAATTCGATATATATAAATGGCTATATATGTGAGTAAACATCCGATTTTCGGTCAATTTTAAGTCAACAATTAATCAGGGCCCTGCATATATGTATACATATATACAAATATTAACATACATGTAGCTGATAGATATATAAATCTTTGATCATATATGAGTATAAATTATATTTATTTTTGTGTAGGCTTCTATAGATTATAGATGTCTAAAGTACTAACGTTGCATGCTTGATTATTATGTGTACACATGTATACCATGAATAATTTATCACTACGCACTAGCTGGTATTTGTAGAGTTATGATTATAGTACATATATATACATATGTAAAGTTGCTGATGCACAATCATATATATTCAAATTAAGTGACAAGAAGGAAACCAATCAAACCTCAATGCATATATATATATACTTTCTTAGTTTATAAAAGACAAACAGAATAAATTAATTAGTTGCGCATGCTTAATTTCCAGCATATTTATAATCCAAGCTCGATCGAGCGATCAATTGTGAAATTAATAATCAACTGTAGCTTGTCGTAAACTACGAGGTATCGATCTTCAGGCCTTCAATTGACTGTTACATGTCATATCTCGAGGATCCTGATATTTGTATTGGCTAAGTTCTAAATCTTCCAATATCTTATATATAAACAAAAAGCTAGCCCTTTTATACCTAATTAGTATATATGATAATTAACTTTGATTAAGCGCAACGTTCGGTATATATATTATAGCATTAGGTACCAGTGTACCATAATCTTATATCAAACACTTTGAAAATAAATCATTTTCAGGGGATAATTCAATATCGTGAGCCTTATCAATTGCATGCAACATGTATCGCGATCGAGGCTTTTAGCAGCAACTGCTTCAAGTTAAATATATATTTATGGTTTGGAACAAACAAGCCTATCCTGCAGACACAGCATTTAAAGGATACCACAACTTATCAAATTCAATATGGAGGCTATAGATTTGAGCCTCATGAGCATATATCTGATTGCATATATGTACTATAGCTTAATTAGTTAACATACCTGGTACATCAATCGATATCAACTGCAATGATATATCCTCATGCATATAAAGAAGACCTCGAGACATGCATGCATGTATATATTATAAAAAAATAAGATGTATATAACATCTGAGATCGATCTAATTTCCAACTACCATACATGAAATAAATCCATCAACATATGAACAAAAATTCATCTTTTTAATCATATCAGGTAAGTGCTACCATCACATTTATCCACTTTTTACAGTAGCTTAACAGAATAAAATCACACTTAAGTTTGCAGTTCAACTCAAATACATTCGATATAAAGAATAAACCCTTGCTTGAAAGGCTGACCACTGCTGCAAGCATGCATAGACGGTTTTTAACCCAAAACATTTTAAACTCCCAACATCGGCTGGTCGCTAGAATCAGTTTCTGGAATTGTATTTTTTTTCACCACATTAAAAAAGTTCTACAATTTTCACCAATACACCAATTTTATTTAATTATTTTTCGTTTAAAAACATCAACACAGTTGTATCATTGAAAAAAAAAAAAAATGCCAAAACGGAAAAGCTCAATTAAAGGTGGTGATGCAAAACGCGTCAAAGTTGAAAAAAATACAAATGCCGCAACACCAGCCAAACCTACTAACGACAATCTACAAGATGAATCCATTGGATCAATACCTTTACAACAATTTTTTAAACATGTTATAAATAAAATTAATGAATCAGTTGATGAAGAAGATGGCCATAATACTAACGAATTGTTCTTGCAGATGCCAAATAAAAAAGAATATCCCGATTATTATAAAATGATCAAGAATCCAATATCATTACACGAAATAAATCAAAAAATCAATAAGAAAAGTTATAATAATGTTGATGAGTTTTTAGCTGATTTCCAATTATTACATGATAATTGTTTGTCTTATAACGAAAAGGGTACAATAGTTACTAATGATTCCGAAAAGATTTTGAACATTGCAACTGAAATTGTAGAAGAATATAAAAAGCAACAAGAACAAAATAGACTGAATGAGTTAATGTTACAAGTTGTTGAGGATATGAGAAATGTAAAGAATAAGAAACGTTCAGTTAGTGATTGGTTTGAAGTTGAACCAAGTTTAGATGATTATCCTGACTATGCAGATGTTGTTAAACATCCAATGAGTTTACAAACTTTGGTTAAAAAAATCAATAATAATGATTTTAAATCATTGAAAGAATTTCAAAAAACTGGTCAATTAATTTTTACCAACTCAAAGTTGTATAATACAGAAGATTCGTTAGTTTATGTTGATACAGAAACTTTAGAAAAATTTTTCAATGATAAAGTAACAGAGTTGATAAAGAATGAACCTACCGGTACTGAAACAAAACTATCAACGCCAAAAGCACCAGTTAAAATTAAATTAAATGTAAAGAAAGATGAACCAAAAGAAGGCGAACTTGCAAAAGAAGAAGAATTAAAAGAAGAAGAACCAAAACAAGAAGAAGAGTCAAAAGTAGAAACAAAAGAACCACCTAAACCAGAGTTACCAAAAATTAAAGATGATCCAATATACAGAGAAGATGATGAAAAAGTTTTGATGAATAATGTTGGTTTAACTACAATGTTACCAAATTCAGCAATCAAGTATGCAAATTCAGAACCGCCATTAACAGCACAAAATATTTTTCAATTGAATTTTCCTGCTTCTAAACGACTAAAAGTACAATCAAAGTGTTTTTTATTACCAAGGTATCATCACTCAGTTAATTTAAATGTACAATTTGGAGAGGTATTAAATCATAGGCAATTCACTTGCCAAGTATTTTTAAATAATTATAGACAAACACAGTTAAACCCAATGGCTACTCAATGGACAGCAAATTCTGATACTAATGGTTTAGCGAATCATCGATATGATCTGAGACTGATACCGGGATTAAATCATGTTGAAGTTTTATGTCAAGCATATAAAGAAGAAAACCCAGTATTGGATGGAAGTGAGAAACCAGAAATCCAATTTGAAAAATATATACTATGGATTAATTTAACAAAATAAAATCTCATGTAACAACATAGTTGCTTTTTTTTAAAAAAAAGAATTAATAATATTTATTTTATATAATAAAATTTTTAGATTCCTGGAGAGTTTTTAAATAAATAAGAAACAGATTCACCATTATGTAATCGTCTAATAGCTTCTGCTAGAGTAGCTGAAATATCAATCTGTGCAATTTTACTACATTCTTTAACATTTTCTTTCAATGGGACAGTATTCGTGCAAACTAGTTTGTCTATTCTTGAATTCTCAATTCTTGAAACGGCATTTGCACTCAAAATCCCATGTGTAACAATTGCCACAACTCTCTTTGCACCTCTATCCATTAAAATATCTGCCGCTTTCACCAAAGTACCACAAGTATCTGCCATATCATCAATAATCAAACAAGTTCGATCTTTAATATCCCCGACTAAAGTCATTCTTGAAACTTCATTAGCTTTAACTCGCTCTTTATGAATAATAGCAAATCCAACATCTAATTGATCTGCTGTGTTTGTAGCTCGTTTAGCACCACCTGCATCAGGACTAACAATGACTGCGTCATCTTCTTGACCTGGAGTTAATTCATGCTCCTTAATATACTTTAAAACTCTAGGTTCAGCAACTAGATTATCAACCGGAACATTGAAAAACCCTTGAATTTGCGACGCATGTAAATCCATTGTAATAACATGGTCGCATCCAGCTGTTTGTAACATATTTGCAATTAATTTAGCCGTAATTGGTGCTCTACTTTTATCCTTCTTATCTTGTCTTGCATAGGGGAAATGTGGTATAACGGCTGTGATTTTTCTAGCACTTGCTGTTCGGCATGCATGAATAATGATTAATAGTTCCATTAAATGTGTATTGATATCCCCGCATCCTGTTTGTAAAACATAAACATCTTCATCTCTAACTGATTCACCAATAGTAACTGCAGTTTCATGATTTGAGTATGACCCTACATTGATATTACTAACGTGAACACCTAAGTAAGCAGCCACTTTTTGAGCTAGTTCTGGATGTGAGTTACCTGCCAGTAGTTTGATACTATTATTTTGTGCACTCATTGTATGATTGTGAAGTAAGTGTTGTAAACTTTAAGAAAGAATTGTGATTGTGGTTTATCTTCGTTACTTCAAAATGTCCGATTAAAAAAAAAAAAAAAAAAAAAAAAAAAAAATTTAAATCCCAAATGTCTAAAGTTCGTTATTACGTCCTACAGTGTAGATCGGCATGCCAACGGCTGTTTCGTCCTTATCCTTATGGATTGTGGTTGGTTGTGATTCGAATCAAATTTGTTAGCGCCGTGATTAATTAAGCATTGCTTAGTAAAGCCTCGCGGTGCGGCTTAAAACTGAAGCCTTAAACTGAAGGGGGGAGAGATGAGGGATAACTGCCCGTATAACTAATGAATCATTATACACGTAAAATCATTAAATAAACTATAAATAACCTATTCACTATCATCAATAACGACTGCATTTGTAGCTGTCTTACTATTTGGTGTTTTAGATGAAGATACAACACTAACATCTAGGTCTTCACTTTCGTCATCCGTTTCACTCAACCCAAATTCATTATCATAACGCTTTTTCTTGGGCTTAACTGGTGGAGTATTAATAGTATTAGTATTTTTCTTCACAGTAAAAGCATCAAGAGTTTTTTGACGTTTATCTGGACCAGTCGCTTTTGATTTACCTTTTGTGGCTCGTCTTTTTGGAGTAGATGAAGTATTAATTTTTTGCAATTTATTAACCACATCATCATCACCTCCCAAAACTTCTTTATTTTCTTTCGGAATTTCAATAACTTTTTTCACTACTGTAGGCTTGATGTTTGGTGGTAATATTCTATTAGATGGTTCATATTCAAATCCTTCCCTATCGTCACCTGCTTCACTACTGGCCTTTTTTGTAATTTGGTTTTGAATATACCTATAGCTATACATAGCTTCTTGCATCTTTTTATGCTCATTACCTGCAAACAACATAATAACTTTACCATCACGTTTTCTACCTGTTCGACCAATTCTTTGTAATCCACGAATTGGAGATTTGGATTGATCATAACAAATAATCATATCAACTTGTCCAATATCCAACCCTTCTTCACCAATACTTGTAGCTACCAATACATTATATTTGCCTTCTCGAAATTCATCAACAACAGCTTGTTGTTCTTTTTGTGACATTCCTTTTTTGGCAATCTCACCAGCTTCATCATATGTAATCACAACTTCATCATCATCTTGATTTTTAGACTTACCATCGCCCTGTTGTCCAATAAATAAATAAGGTTTAACATGACTATTACAATTATTAGTCATTGCTCGACAAACTTCTGCTGCACTTTCTCTAAATTCAACAAAAATAATAGCTCTACTATCTTGAGAATTACCATCAAAAAAATTATTCATCTCATTGACTAAATGTTCCAGTTTTTTATGTCCTAAAAATTTCAAATCTCTATTCCCATCAGGTTTAAACAACACTTCTTTACATTTATCCATTGCATGATTGAAATTTTCATCGTTAAGCAATCTAGTAATATTTTTACCTGCTTTTTTAGTACCACCATCTTTATTCTGTGTTGCACCCAACTTTATACCTTGTATTTTATCATAAAACGTTCTGATGCCATGAATCTTTAATAATTGCATTGCACCACCTAATTTGATTAACAATTTTAACACACTCTTGACAACAAAATTTAAAGGATTTCTAAAATCTCGACTAGATGGTGATTGATTAAATTTTTGTAATGCACTTAATGCACCGAACCCAGTTAAACTCTTTGGTTCAAAAAATAATACTTTTTTTTGATTCATATCTTTAACAAATGGTTCAACAGCTTTTGTAAAATATTCTAAAATTTCTTCTTGAACTGGTAATAACTCTGTTTCGATTTCTTGAATATTTCTTTTATGCACATAAGGTCGAACATCAAAACTTTCTTCCGTCCGAATTTCAGCTCTTGAAACCTTCATATTTGTCAAAATCTGTTGAACATTTTCCATATTACTACCTGGCGTAGCTGTTAATGATAAGATTCTAACATCATTGTTTTCATTAGTAACATATTCCACCACCTCATTATATGCATATTTCCCAGTACCTCTATGAGCCTCATCAACAACCAAACAAACAATATCTTTTGGTTTTACTAAATCGTTAAATAAATCATTTTTAACGGTTTGAGGTGTTGCAAAAAATACCCTTTTGGTTTCCCATTCTTTTTCTCGTTGTGATATTTTTAATCCACCACCAATCATAACACTAACATCATGTCTAGGTATCCCAGTAATTCCCAGACATGCTTCAACTTGTTGACTTACTAATGGACGGGTTGGTGCCATGAAAATGATTTTAGCATTTGTCGTCCATCTGTACCAATTAAGCATTACCGTACTTGCAATAAAAGTTTTACCTAACCCAGTAGGTAATGCGCATAATACATTTTTGAATAATGCTTGCTGGGTTATATTATATTGATAATCTCGAACCGATAAATTAGTAGGATATATCCAAGTATCCAAGTTTTCTGTGTTTAGTTCATGGTGTGTCTGTTCGAAACTACTTGGAGGTGTGGCGAGAATTGTAGATTGCGAGGTATCTAGTTGTTGCTTGGAAGCTTGAACTTGATTGTCTAATTCTTCTAGATCCAAATCATAATCGAAGCTGTCATCGCTAAGTATTGCGTTTGTCATACTATAGTGAATATTGTACACACTTGCACAATGCGTTGGATGGTTTTTAGTTTTTAGAAGAAAAAAGTTGAGATTGTGGTTAAATTAATTATGATTTTTAATTTACGCGTTCTGCCTTTGTGGCGTGTTGGGAAGTCGAAATTATCCGGGGGCTGGGCTTTTACTACAGCCTAAGAACGCGTTTCAAAACACGAAAAAAAAAAAAAAAAAAAAAAAAAAAAAAAAAAAAAAAAAAAAAAAAAAAAAAA
>JAKTSB010000318.1:0-22620 GCA_030579975.1 Blastobotrys buckinghamii (nom. inval.)
TGTCTTGGCTTTTTAGCAGCACCTGTTCTAAATTTAATAAAAAGATTTAAAACAAACAATTAAATTAGTCCATGTGGTGAACGAGAAACAATAGATCACATTATTTATCAATGTAATCTATTAAATACACAACGAGAAAAGCGAGAAAAGGTTTCCAAAGAGCTAGATAAGAAGGTTATATTAAATACAAAAGGTGGAGTTGAAGCCATGATCGAATCACATTTTATTATCTTATGTTTATCGAGTAATCTATTCTTTATATTCATTATTTCTCATATATCATCTTTAGTATATAGACATTATGTAAGACAATTAAACAGGTTCTAGAGTTTTAGCAGCACCTTTATAATACTCAAAACAAAACTTAAGAAATCGTATGTTTAGTTCGTACTTTATCGATTATCGAAAATTAAATCAAATTCAAGAACCGTAATATTATATTACTGGAAAATAAAAAGAAACTGATTAGCATATGTATAAAAAAGCGCATTAAGAAGAGTTTTTAGGATTTAAGCAAGGCATAAGTTAGCCCACTCAAAATCTGATCTAATAACAGCACTCTAAATGCAATCTCCAATATCTATATAATCAATAAGAAGAAGTAAAAACATTGACTCCATTTAAAGAGAGTATGTTATCAAAAGTTGCAGTGCTCAAAATGGATGAATGAATTTGCAATGGAATTTTAATACATCTTCTTATTGAAATATATATATTATTCTAAAACTACCAAAATAGTACAAATAAGCCAACATTCAATAAATGATAATAATGCGATCATATTACCCTGGTTCTAGTTATGAATCTGCTGTGATTGCATGCATTGGTTCTGTTGCTTTGATTACAGAGTATCAGATGGCTAGCTGAAGACAATGCATCTTTAAACAAGAGTAAATAATAGCTATGACAAATATCTTGCATTGGTAAGATTAAAATGGATTTCTCAGGAGGTTAATTGATTAATTAATTAATCAATACAATCTAGGTGCTATATATCAGTTTTCTGTTCCCAGAGGGGCTAATCAAAGCTGTATTAATTTGTTAGCTTTGTAATTCGTATCTACCTACTAAAAAAGCTAACTTGAAACCATGCTTTCCCTCATAAAATGATATATAATTTTAATACATTAAACATTAGAACTGTATGTATTCAAAGGCTATCAGGTACCTTTTTTTAGCTTCGTTAACTGCACAACTTAGACCAAATCTAATAATCTCAATTACAAGAAAAATTACAAAGAATTTGGACCCATATAGATAACTATTGTTTGGCTTTCATTTTATTATCTTCTTTAAATTGTTATTTGCAATATGCAGCTTAAATCCATACTAATCGACAATGATAAGTATTAAACAGCATAGGAAAATTATATTTAAAAACACAGCTAGTTGTTACTCTGTTCATTATATATAATCTATCAAAAGATTTTTCAATAGACATATTGTGCTCGAGATCTTCCAGTAAAGCTTTACAGTGCGTCCTTCCTTTATATCTTGATTTGCTTGTTCAACGAAAAAAATCGAGAAGTTGACAACTGATGTATATTCGCAAAGATTGAAACTAGGATTTTCACAAAATACTCTTATATAGCCTATAGGGGGCTATAGGTTAGAAGGTATATGCATGTAACCTAAAATAAATTCCCCTAATAGAGATTGATATATTGTACACACTAAAGGACTGCGATCAATATATACAAATCAGTATACCATTATATAAGTGTAAAAAGTAACTATCGATTTTTAACTTATATATCTCAATTATTCAGCTGAAATGCAGTATACAGTGAAGTATCAACTATATACTGGCACATCAAATCAACAGCCAGCCCCATTTTAAAGTAGCTATATGAAGTATATAATGAACTCCAAATGTAGATAGTACCCAACATTATAACTGATGCGAAATAACCTAAATAATATTGCCCATTAAAGATCTATACGCATACACGCACAGTTCTACGTATTTCCAATCAATGGGACGAGAGACGCCAGTGAATATTAATATTAGTCACTAACATGACGGCCTCTCCAAGATCATCTAAAAAGTCAAGCTTATAATGACAAAATTAAAATTGATCATGATAAGAAGAAGTTAATGCCCTCAATTAAAATTATGCCCTACTAGTAGCTCTGAATCACCTATTTCTAACTCAATGAGCTGCAGACATATGCAAGCAGTTAAGTCTTTAGATACTTATTTCAAAAATATTGCATGCTAACTAAGTTCATTAACTTCAACTAGTTGGTTCAAACCGATCTGCATGCTCATTTACAGTAAATACTAAATAGAATTAGCAAGATATTCCATCAAGATCAATGATCAACTTTGGAAATAAAAATTCAGGAATACTACACTCTATTGAAGAAAAATATGGAACCGTTATAATTGTTGAATACATATTGATCCTTAAGTAGTTGAATATCACTGTGATATAGCCGTACAAGTTTACAGCAGCTTGAAAGATACAATCTACTCTTAATTATCAATGCAACTTGTTACATCAAACTCGACCTACTCCATTAATCGTATCAACGCGTTATTCCCAGTGATATAGGACCTAAAACTGACAAGTTTCTTGATGTTGATATAGTGATTCAAAGACGGACAATAGAATTTTATAATATATAGCGTATTTTCTTATTAGAACTTGAATCAAATTCAATTAATAAGTAGTCCTATTGATAACAATATTAATTATAACTATCAATATAAAAATTGAATATTCATAATCCATTACATTCATTCAAAAAACCATATCATTGTGATGATTTTGTTGTCGTGTCATAAATTTTTCTAGCCCTTGAAATTAATAAAAAGGCACAAAATATGTAAATCTGCGCGACGACCACGACGAGAGCGTGGCTTTATTTTTTTTTTTCCTCTCTCCTCCTGAACTTGACACTTAATTAATTACTTCAATCTCCCAAGCGCTGCCATAAATTTCTTTCGATTTTCCACGCACGCAAAAAGTTTAAAACTTCCAAAAATACATTAGACAAATTTCATCAACACCATATAAATATAGCCATAAACCATTATAATAAAACATGGGGAGTTTGAAAAGTTTTATCAAAGCTGTCCGTGCTTCCAAAACTTTAGCAGATGAACGAGCCGTTATTCAAAAAGAAAGTGCGGCAATTCGTACTAGTTTTCGAGATAATCATGCGGATCAATCAATTAGAAGAACTAATGTTGCCAAATTATTATATTTATTTACATTAGGTGAAAGAACACATTTTGGTCAAGTTGAATGTTTAAAATTATTAGCAACAAGTAAATTTACTGATAAACGATTGGGGTATTTAGGTACAATGTTATTATTAGATGAAAATCAAGAAGTTTTAACATTATTAACAAATTCATTATCAAATGATTTAGCACATAGTAATCAATATGTTATATCATTAGCATTATGCACTTTAGGAAACATTGCATCACAAGAAATGGCAAGAGATGTTAATATGCAAATTGAAAAATTATTAAGTTCATCAAATCCTTATTTGAAAAAAAAGGCTGCATTATGTGCAATGAGATTAATTAGAAGAGTACCTGATTTGGAAGAAAATTTTGTTGATTTGGCAAAATTACTATTAAATGAAAAAAACCATGGAGTTTTAATCACTGGCTGTTCCTTAATTACTGATATGTGTGATCATAATCCTGATTTAATTGAAACGTTTAGTACTTTGATTCCAACAATTATAAAGATTTTAAAAAGTTTAAGTAGTAGTGGGTATACCCCAGAACATGATGTTACTGGTATTAGTGATCCCTTTTTACAAGTTAAATTATTAAGATTGTTGAGAGTTTTGGGTGCAAATGACCCAGAAAATTCAGAAAAAATGAATGATATTTTGGCCCAAGTTGCTTCAAATACTGATTCATCGAAAAATGTTGGTAATTCAGTTTTATATGAAACTGTTTTAACAATTTTTGGTATTGAAGCAGATAGTGGGTTGAGAGTTTTGGCAGTTAATATTCTGGGGAAATTTTTGGCTAATAAAGATAATAATACAAAATATGTTGCATTAAATACTTTATTAAAAGTTATTGAAATTGAACCAACAGCAGTTCAAAGACATCGAGCAACAATTTTGGAATGTTTACAAGATGCTGATATTTCAATTAGAAGAAGAGCATTAGAATTATCCTATGCTTTAATTAATGAATCAAATATTAGAGTATTAGTTCGAGAATTATTACAATTTTTAGAAAGTTGTGATAATGAATTTAAATCAAACTTAGTATCACAAATTGCAATTAGTGCAGAGAAGTTTGCACCAAATCAAAGATGGCATATTGATACAATTTTAAGAGCATTAAAATTAGCAGGAAATTTTGTTAAAGAAAATGTTTTGAGTGCATTTATTACATTAGTTATTACATGTGATGAATCATTACAATTGTATACAGTACAAAAATTATATTCAGCATTGAAAAAAGATATTACACAACAAGGATTAACACTTGCAGGTACATGGTTAATTGGTGAATATGGATTATTATTATTAAATAATGGGAATTTTAATGATAATGATATTAATATTACAGTTAGTGAAAGTGAATTAGTTGGTTTATTAGAAACTATTATGGATAGTTCATACTCAACTGATAATATTAGAGAATATGTTGCAAATTCTTTAATGAAATTAAGTTCAAGATTTAATAGTTCAAGTGAAATTGAAAAAGTTCGAAGATTATTAGATTCAAAATCTAAATCATTAGATCTGGAATTACAACAAAGAGTTGCTGAATATAATAAATTATTTAATCATGATTCTTTAAGAAAAGGTGTTTTGGAAAAAATGCCTGCACCAGAATTGAGAGAAGATTTATCAACAAGATATGGTACTGATAAAAAGAAAACTATTAATAGTAATAATAATAAAAAAGTTAATAAAAAAGTTGCAGCTCCAGCTTCTGATATGGACTTATTATTAGATTTAACTGGTGATGATACCACTACTAATAATACAACTAACAATGCATCAAGTGCTAATGTATTGGAAGATATTTTCTCAACGTCTAGCTCACCTGCACCACAACAACAAAATAATACATCATCATCAACTAATGCAAATCAATCAATTTTGGATTTATTTGATAGTGCACCAGCCAAAACTGTTACTACACCAAATACTGCATCTTCATCTTCAAATATGGATGATTTACTTGGATTAGGAGGTTCATCATCTTCTCCACCACCTCAACAAAATACACAATCATCACCATCAAATTCTGTTGAAGAAATCGAAGCATACAATGGTAATGGATTAAAAATTACTTTTGCAGCACAACCAAAGACACCCTCGCCAGGAACAACCACGATTATGGCAAAATTTTATTCAAATTCATTATCAGAAATTACTAATATTAATCTACAAGTTGCAGTACCAAAATCACAAAAATTACAATTACAACAAATTTCAAAAAATTCATTAAATCAAAATGATGTTGCTGAACAAGTTATGAGAGTTAGTGGGAATAGTGGTGCACCTGTTAAATTAAGATTGAGACTAGGTTATGAGATTGATGGATCAAAAGTTCAAGAGCAAGTTGATTTTGCTAAATTTGGTGGTGGATTGTTATAATTCTTATAGTTTTTTCTTATTATTATAATATGTTCTATTTAGATTAATCAATTAATAAACAATATATATATATATTTTTTTTGCATCCTTTTTTACTTATATCCAACTAATTAGTATACCCTCTCCAGTGGATCAATATCTTCTTCCGTCTGCCGCACCATCACCACGGAACTCCGATTTTGGGACCACAATAATGTAAGCCCCGTTGTCTCCCCTCCTTTTTTACTGTCACACAGTATTAATTAATTCACCATCAATTTCTTTTATTTCAACTAAACTAAATCCAATTCTAATATTACTAACAAAAAAACAATGGTTGACAAAAGAAGACCAGACTTAATTGTCCAATATAAACATGTCCCTGTTGCAACAGGTGATAATGCAAGCTCCATGATTTCAAGTACTTTACCATTAGCTGCGATGTTTATGAGAAATAAGTTATTAGCATGGGCAGCATTATTTACTGCTGTTCAAGCATTTTTAAACGAACCAACCAATCCTGCTGCTAAAGCTAAATCTCAAGCCCAACCGGCTTGGATCACTTTGGCTACTTCTTTTATTGGGATTATTACATGTTATATGGACTTTGTTTTACCTAATATGAGACCAACTATAAAGAGACCTGATGCTGCTGCTCCAATTAAATGATTGTCAAACAGAAAGATAAAAGGTATTTAATGAAGTGAAGAAGATTTTTCGATTATTAAAAAAAGAAAAAAATGAGAAAGAATGTGGTAGTAGTGGATTGTTAATATTGTTGTTATTTTGTTTATATGTATATTTAATATATGATGCTTTGCAATTGAAGTGTGTGTTTTTTTTTAATATTTTAATAGATGGTAGAAAAGTTGAACTTTTCAGCTTGGGGTTAAGTCGAAGTAATATTTAATATTGTTAGGTGGTATGGAGGTTAAGCTGATTCCTTAGTGGAAGAGGGAGTAGAATTAGTTCGCTTTATATTATTAACTTGACTTGATCAGATCCAAATTTAGTAGTCTCTGCTATTAGTGTAATGTTAACATGGGCCGTTGAATTTCATTAAGCATGTAGGTACTAGCCACCAAGCTGTAAGTTTTGCATGGAAAAGAAATCAATACAATTGTTCAACTCATCTTATCGTTGAATCAATGATCGTCGATTAGATACTCTTAAAATTAATATTCCTAGAGCCCGATTTGGAATATAGCTACTATATACGGTACGCTAGTTTTCAATTGAAGATTTGCACCACAAATTTATCATGGTTTAATTGAGCTGAACTTTGAAGATTAAATAATAGACTCAATCAACGGCTGAGAAAGGTACTCACAGTTGCTGCATAGCTATGCTTACTTATCTGCAATTGAGTTGTTTGGTACTGGCAAGCTCACTTTGAAACCGAATATCCTTAACATTACCACTACCAATTTAAAGAAAAAAAAAAAAAGTATAAAACATGTCATAAATCTTTGATTGAAAAAAAACATTTACTTTTTACATAAAGAAAACATAAATTCATAATAAATAAATCACCTCCATTCTGTCGTTTATCTTCTTTTAAAACTCTTCATCTTCAAAAGGACAATCTAAAGATTCATGACCTTCTCTTTCACATAACCCACACCATAATTTCCGTCCTGCGGCTGGATCAACTTGTTTAACTGGTGGAGAATTATTAATCATACCACTATTACTATCATTTGTTGTATCATTATTAGTATTAGCAGTTTCAAATGTTGTTACATTGGAAGTTAAATTTGGAGTAGTTGGCTCACCAATAGTTGAAGCAGATGTTGTAGAAGACTCACTTACTTGCCTACTATTTTTCTTCAATTGTTGAACTTGTTTTTCTAATTCATTTTCTCTAAAAATTTTATTTTCTAACATTGATTCCAAACTTTCAATTTCTGTTTGTAATTTAATATTTAATTCTTTTTCAGTTGCTAATTCTTCATTAGTTTGATCATCGTTAGTAATATTAGTAGTAGAATCTTGGGTATTCAATTTAGATTGTAAGTCTTCTACTAATTTTTCCAATTTAATTCGTTCATTTCGTTCTTTTAATAAATCATCATTTGAAGTACTATTTGATTGTAAGTCTTTAACAAGTTGTTCTAACCGCTGCCGTTCTTTTCTTTCTAATTCTAATTCATATTTCAAATCATCATCATCATTTTCATAATTATTATTACTACTATTATTTTCTGAAGCTAATTGTTTAAAATACTCCATTGAATCTCTTGTTTCTTTCAATTCTTGTTCTTTATCTAATAATTTATTTTCAATATCTGCTAATCTTGATAATTGAGCTTTTGCATTTTGTTCATTATGTTGACTATTTTTTAATCCATTTTCTAAATCTTCAACTAGCTTCTCTAACTCAACAACTCTTGTCATAATTTCATCTGCTTGGCCCATATTTTCTTTCAAATGTTTAATTTCATTCTCATAAACAGCACTCATTTCACTCATTTCTTGTTCCAAATTATCAATAGTTTCTCTAAATTCTAATCTCTTTGATTCAAATTCAGATTTCATATGTGCAATTCTTTGATCTTTCTCTTCCAATTGACTGTTATTATTATTATTATTATCATTACCATTAGTATTAGAATTTTCAAGTGTTGCATATTCTTCTAGACTTTTTTCCAAATCTCTTAATACTTCACTTTGATGTCTTAATTGCTCATCTTTATCTAAATTAGCTTGTCTTGATTCTCTTAGTTCTTTTGATAATGTTGCAATCTCTTCACTTGCTGCTTGACTTATTGTGGTTTCAGTATTATTACTATTATTACTATTATTTGAACCCCAACTATCACTTGTTGAATGACCTCTTGTAGTAGTATTATTATTTGAATTAGTTAATCTTTTTGTTGGTGATTCATCTATGCTTGGATGAAATAATCTACTTGTTCTTCTATTATTTGTTGTTGAAGGTGTAGTGCCGATTGGACCGCCTAAACTTTGACGGTGAGCTCTACTATGTGTAGCTGCAGCAGAACCAGGTGGTTTTTTTAAAGCACCTGGTCTATCAGGAGTAATTGATCCATTCATTAATTTATTTTTATTTGCAAACATTGGTGAAGGAGCAGCTAATCCAGGTTTTGCAGCTAATGATAATCTCTTATTACCTGGAGTTGGTGCTGGAGGCAGGTTGTTTTGATGGGTATGTAATGGCTGAGGTTGTGGTGGATGCATAGTATTACTACTTTTTGATCTAGTAGTTGATCCAATCAATTTAGTATATGCAATAAATAACCCTAAATTTGGTTTAGAAGTTTGGAAGTATTGTTTACCTTGAAATTCACCACTATGTCTACCAAGACTACCATATTCTTCATATAGTTCAACACCAGCATATTCACCAACTTTATTCTGTAATTTACCAACATATTTCAATATTCCTTGTTGACCATCAGGTAATGTAACTTCATCACCAATATTGAAAGTACGTGATACCATAACACGAGGATGGTGTGTTGATGGGGTGTTAGTATTCGAAACCGATAATGGCCCTCTAGTATTCATCCCTCACTATTTATAGTTTTATTTCTTAAATTATCAATTTTTGGTTGTAATGTTATTAGTGTTTTTCAATGGTTGTTGCTGGTAAAGTTAACGTGGTGTGGTTGTGGTGTTATGGGAAGGTCAGGCTAGTTGAGAGGCTAGTAATTATCAGAACGAATTTAAAGGAAAATCAAAAATAAAATGTTGTTTTGATAAAATTTCAAAAAGGGAAAAATAAATAATCAAAAAAATTTTGAACGTGTCTTTTAAGCGAAATGTTTTGACTGCAGTTGTGTAGTTCTTTTTTCTGTTTTTCAAAACGGTGCTTAGCAACGCTTGTGCATGGCCATGGTTTGGTTTTTCTGTGCATGTGCAGGTAATCACTCGCAGCTGTACTGTGCAACATGACACAAACACACAATCACTCAGATGCTTTCATTCCCGCTAAACTATGAAATCTGGATTGTTCAAGCTAATGATCCAATCAAACGGGTTCTACATTGATTTAGTGTGTCTTTCAATTCATTATAAAGATTTTAAGTAACTATAGACTGAACTAAATTCATCTAAATAAGTTAGCCAAACTAGCAAGAGAAACGCGTATTTTGATCAATTTCGATGAGCTTAGTAGCATTTACAAGTTAACGGTTAAAAATTTTCTAAACTATGACAGCTACAATTGATTAATAGAGCCGAATGTTTGTAAGTGATATTATTAATAACAGGAGAAAATAATTAATACTTCTCAATTGTGACTTCTTTAAATTTACAATAGGCTCCAATCATAACAAATACTTTCAGGAACCGATTTTTTGTGGCAAAGATTGACATAATTAATTAAGCATTTTGCTATTTAATTATATTCTTTGAACTAGAAGCCCTAGTTAAATATATACTAACAATGCATTTTTACACCATGTATTTTTTAAGCAACGTGATTGTAAGATCAACTTTTGAATTCTAATAAAGATCCTTAATTATTAATTCATTTCATGTAACTGATCTGTGATCGTAAACAACTCGTATAACTTATTATAATAAATTCATGCATAACCATCTGAACATTCCCATATGTTATTATCGTTCTTGAAACCTAAAAATTTTACCCCTTAATTAATCTAACATTGAGCCGGTTGGTGTAAACTTTCCTAGCAATCTCGATCGAATCATACCAAAGGCCTAATTTTTAGTGCAAATAGCCGAGGGCCGTCCCAAGCATGTAAGCTAAACTATTTACTGTAACATTATAATATTACATGTAAATACCACAAAAGGACTTCAAAATCACATATATTCTACTATATTAGAGAAAAGAAAAAATTAAAGTTGTTTTACAAAATTCAATAGCCAGTCAACTCCATAATGCCTCGTTTGTCAATTGAAAAAAGGCAGAAAAAACATCCGTGAATTCTGAAAAGATTAAATCCATTCTAGACGAAAACGATGTTACTTATACAGTCAATACTGATGAAAATGATAATTTTGTGTTTTTTGAAATAGGGATTCTATTATTTGTTTCACTAGAAGATGAAAGCTTTTTTAATCAATTTGTGAACTATTTGCATCTCAATTTCTTTTCAGCTGATATTGGATTTGATAATAGCAGAGTTTTTGAGTATGTGAGACTAGATGGAAGTGTCTATATTAGTAAAGTACACGACTACGCTGATAAGGATTTGAAGTTGGATTTAAACAAAACTTTAGACGTCAAAATCGAGTTAAATCGCAAATCAATGTCTGAACAACATTGGAGATGTATTCCTTTAAATAATGCTCTCAAACACAGTTTGATTCCAACACCTCCAGCAGTTAAAGGACGGCAAACTAAAATTTATAGAATGTTAAATCAATTTCAGATGTTATAAAATAAATTAACTATTCCATAATTCCGGACCCCAAAAACGACTACTTCTACGACGTTGACAATGATTACGATGATGACAGTGACTACGAAGGTTATGCCGACAATGATAGATTTATTCTTTTAGAATCAGATAAAAGAGTTATTTGTATTTCATTGAGTGATACAAGTTGCCATTCTGCAATGGTGAGTTTCATGTGTTTTCATAAATCTCTGAATAGTATAGTATTTGATAATAATTGGGTTTATTAATATTTACCAGTAAAGAAACGGGATGATAAAAAAAAAAAAAAAAAAAAAAGGTTATATCTGCAATGTGAAAGACTATGAAAAAGGAGACTTAAATTTTATTTACATGATATATTAAATGCTTAAATTTTATTTACATGATATATTAAATGACAAGATTGATCTAGAGGATCAATTGCAACTTTTTTTAAATAATAATTAGCTAGTTATGAAATTACATTAAATTGTTGCACCGGAGGTTTAGCTTAAATTTGAATATAAAATGTCGCCCCATTAAAGCCAATCACCTGGAAGCAAGCACCTTCCAGGCATCCAACATATGATTAAATACCTGTAGATATAACGATGTATCAACTTTAAGAGTTCAATGCCATTATATATCATCTGCAGTGCTGGTGTCAGTATCAAGCAGGCGCCGCACAAAACTATCGGACATCCGTAGTATTTTTTTTTTTTTTTTTTTTTTTTTTTTTTTTTTTTTTTTTTTTTTCGCTATAGAATACACGCGCACGCACTTTATCTCCCAGTAGCAAAAAATTTCACGTACTTTCTACTGCCAACAACAATACAGTAGTAGAATTTACACCAAAATTTCAGCCATTGATAACATAACAATCACATAGAATACCAACAGCTTTCTAACACACACATATATACAGCAAATATGTCACTTTTACTGGATCAAGCATTAGTCGAAGACGTATGTTATATACATATATTAGAAAAGACTGAAAATGAAGCTAATAAAATAAAATAGGTTGCCAAATTTTGTCCAACAGAATTTTTACAGTATCATAAATGTCTATCACAAGGAGATGCATCAAAATGTCTACAAGAACAAGATACATTATCATCATGTGTTAAAACCAAAGTACCAAGCTTTGTTAAAATTTTAAAAGATTGCGAATCTCAAATGAAAGCCTATGAACAATGTGTTATGGAAAATACTAAGATTAGATCAAAATGTTTTGAACATTTACAAGCAATGAGAAAATGTTCTGCTGAAAGTATTGGTGCTAAAAATACGCAATAATAGATTTTCAATTCTCCAAAGAGAACAAAATAATGACTAGTGTTAGTTTTGTGTTTCTTGCGAATTTTTTGTAAATATACTCACGATAAAATAATGAATTAAAAAAAACGTCTGATTTGTTAGACCAAACGGAGACATGTAATATCAAACCGATCCAATACTACCTCAAAAATAGCGTTCCTATTACTGCAAAGTTTTGGCTGATAATCTGTAAAACTAATTGAGCTTTTATGTTCGAAGAATCTCTCCAATGAAGTAGAGTCGAAAGAATCTCCTTAAAGTTCTTAAACTTCAAGTTAGTCGTAAAAATATACAACAAGAACTTGCAACCCCAATTCAATTGGCTTGGCCTTCTTTTACCGTATCTTTGTTTCAATTAGATTAGCCGCTTCACTCTGATATTTTATATTCCAATCAAACAATTTTACTGATCTTTAGTACACAAAAACATCATATGAGAATTTAACCTACTCGACGAAAATAACACGCCAACTTTTTGAGGATTTATTTTGGTAACCTAACAAAACTCGAGAACTTTTTTTATAACGATACTTTATCTTCCTTTCCTCAACCATGTGATAATCAAAATACTATATAAACCCAAGGCACCCCGAAAAAAGTTGTGACATGCGCGTTCAAAAGACTTGTAAAAATCTCACCTTCGATTTGGAGTATTAAAAAAATCTAGAAGAGTCAAAGAAGTATATAAAATATCTTAAAAGTTGGTTGTTGGTTAATATGGTTTAAAAATAGACGGTGGAGACAGGTAATTTGAAGAGCTCGGCTTGAAAGACGAAGCTTTCAATTATTATAGTAATAATAGTTTAGCACTTACTAGTCTCTTCTAGAGCGCCTTGAGGTTATCATATGTTGCAGAATGATCTCAATTGAATGTGAATGTATCGAGTGTGAAGGTTGATTGGCCAACCCGCAGGGATGGTTGCTTATTTCTTTAGTAGATTTTTACGTGTTTGAAATGCCTAAAGAAAAAAAAAAAAAAAAAAAAAAAAAAAAAAGATAAAAGAAAAAAGGGAAGAAAATCTTCGTGTTGAAAAAAATTTCTATTAAATAATAAATAAATAACGTGTGGCTTTCGTGTTTATATATAGTGTCAAGCCTGTTTCTCAAACCACCCAAATAAACACCGGTACTAAATTAGGGCTTTTATACTCTACTAGTGTGCTACTAGTGCACTAACATACTAGTATTTTAACTACTTGAATAACTTTTGAATTTTTTCTTTAGATTCTTTAGAGTTTTGATCTAATTTCCGTTTATTTGAAAACCATTTTGATTCTCTCTGTGGTACAGAACCATTAGTACTTGAAGTCTCATTATTGGTTGAAAATTCAGGTAACTCAATATTTTGATGAGTCTGTTTGACTCGATCTAATCTTGCTTGGTTTTTCTTATTCAATTTAGCCTTATTATTACTAACTTTAATATTACCACCCATTGGATTTACTACTGGACCTACTAAATCTTCATCATCACCATAATCACCAGCTTGACTGGCAAACCCAACCCGGTTTTGAGCTCTTTGTAGTTCAGTTTCTCCATATAACTCTTTCATTCTTCTGAATTTTTTCCCACCTCTTCGTTTACCTTGTTTTTCTGTTGGTATAGGTAATGCTTTAGTCTTTGTAACTTCTGGTGCTTCTACCATTTTTTCAAACTTTTCATTTAATTCACTTCTCCATTTTAAACCCAATGAGCCATCAGGACATGAATGTTGATAATCAACTCTTGCAGCTAAAACTAACTTTCCACTAATTTTCTTCATCGCACTATTTCTTTTATCTTCTGGCATTCTTTGTACTAGTTCTGTATAATATAAAAACCCTTTTCTTTGAGTATTTGATAATCCAAATCCTATTCTAGTTTCTCTTTTACTACCCAAGGTTGGAATGTTAGCATTTGACACACTACTTAATCCTTTCAACCCACCAACGAATCCTAAAATTTGTGCCGCAGTATGCGATGGAATAATTTGTGTAATATTTGGTGCAAAAATTGATAATCTTGATGAAACAAATTCTGTAATTTGTTCTTTACTTTGTTGTAATTCTAATAATAAATCACATGCTTTGTTAACTTGATCTAATTCGTAATCATCTAATAATTCACTATTTGTATTGTTATATGCACTCATTGAGATAACCATTACAGTTGCAGATGGTAGAAACTCTTTTAAACTTTCTTTATCAATTTCCCCATCAACATTATTACCCAAACATTTGACAACTTTTGCATAATCCATAGGGTGTGTAATAATAGACTCTAATTCTTTAAACCTTTTACTATAAAATGTTGTTAAAAATTTATAAACAATCAAAACTTCATTATCAATTTGAACAGAATATTGATTTGATTCAACTAATAATTTATAACTTGGATGATTATCAATATTAACAATATTTGACATATTTTGTGGAATTTTATCTTCTTTAATTTTGTTTAATATCGGTTCTAGATCTCTCATTAATGTTGAAACTGTTTCTAAATCCGTACCTGACATGTCTAAATTTTTCAATACGCTCTCAGTAGTTACTTCTTGATCATTTGATTTTAAGTTATTCATAACTTTATCAACTTTATCTTCAAACTTTTCTCCAGTCACTCCAGCCTCGCCGTTTTCCATGACTTGATCTTCTATTTCTTCATCTTCGAAATCAGCCATCAACTCATCTTCTAGCGACATTTTTTATCCTTTGGTGGGTATTAGTTAGGGTTAATCAGCTAACTAACGGATCCAAAAAAAACTTGGTGATGGAAAATTTAAATATCTTATCACCATTTGTACTGCGCAATTTTCATCCCAACCATACGACACTTACAAGCATTCAACACATACATGCACACGCACACACAAAACATGGATAGATCATATTTTGAGAAACAACGCGACGCGTTGCTAGCTGATATTTCTACTGTAAGTCCATCCATAGTTTTTTCAGGGCAAATACTAACTAATAATAGAACATGGAAGGAGTATTATCAAATTTAAATGCATTAAATAGATCACTAGAGAATGTCATCTCAGTAGGGCGCGAGTTTGAAAATGTTGGTGATTTGTGGTCTAAATTTTACCAAGATGTTCGACAGACTCAGCAACAAAATAGTAATTATCAAAATCAAACTACAGTAAACCAATCGATGCAAATTAATCCACCTCAATCCCCTACACCAAACCATTAACCTTTACTTTTATTTTAACGTTCTAATGATAGGGAAAAAAAAAAATATTTATTATAAATGCTAAAATTAGTAATGCAGAAAATGCTATAAAATATATATATATATATGTAAATTCTATAAAATAATACATCTATGATGTTTTTTCTTTGAACCACGATAATTTTTATTATAATCATTATCTTGGTTAGGTAATTCAGGTAATTTCCTTCTTTGAGTCCCGCTCGTTGATGATAAATTATTTGTTGAATCACTAAAATGATGTTCATATTGTAATTTACCTCTTAAAACAATTGAAATGGCCTGATTAAAAATATCGCCAACATGATCTCTTTTTTTTGATGAGCATTCCATATATTTATATGCACCACATCTTTGACTTGCCTTTTTACCTTCTTCAAAAGTTAGAGGACGCTGATTTTTTTGACTTAATTTTTCCAAACATTTTGGATCAGTTCTTAAATCAGTTTTTAATCCTACCAAAATAAATGGAATATCTGGACAATAATGTGTAATTTCTGGTAACCATTTATCATAAACATTATCCAAACTTGACGGTTGATCAATAGCAAAACATACTAATAAAATATCAACTTCTGGATAACTTAAAGCTCTTAATCTATCATATTCTTCTTGACCAGCTGTATCCCATAATGCCAATTCAATCATTTTATTATTTGGACCTTTAACTTTTGTTAAATAATTTTCAAAAACTGTTGGTACATACATTTCAGGAAATTCACCTTTAGAATATGTTACTAGTAAGCAAGTTTTACCGGTATTACCATCACCAACTGTAACAACTTTAACATTAATAGTTTCTTCTTCTTCTGCTATAGTATCAACAGAATCTATATTATTATTGTTAGTATTTATTGTATTTGTTGAATTACTTTGATGAAAATTCGATTCATTAGTTGAATCTGATTGTGGTGATATTTTATATGCTGCACTTGGTTCCAATACAGGAATAGGTTCTGAAAATTGTGAATTTGTATTACCTCTACGACTTGCCACACTTAAACTTTTTTTCAATGGTGATGTTGGTCGACTTGGTGATCTTCTAGTTGGACTTTCATCTCTTGCTTCTTTTCTTGAACTTGATTGACTATTACTTCTAAATGGGCTGTTTGATGATAACCATGATCTTCTTTTTGATGGTGAATTTGACCTTAATGATACTCTATCTGACATATTCTATAATGTTGTATAGCCTTTGTTTTGTGTGTACAGAGAGTTGCTTTAATCTGTATATCTTTTAGATGGTCTGAAGATTTTCACGGAATTTTTAATACAATCAAACCTATTAATATGGTTTAAGTTTTTGAATTATCTTTAATCTATAACAAAAGTCCACTTCAATCTATTATTTATAACAATGAATTGTGTCGCACAATACTCTATTATCCAATTTATTTTCTTTAAAATAAATAATCAGCAAACTGATTTAGTAAACAGTCCCTTCCCAGTTACAGGAAAAAAGTTTAAACTTTGTGTATTTTTCTGCTGCTGTGTCTATAATGCTTTATTGGTATCTATGCTTATAGTAATATAGTACAGTTGAAGTTTATAACGAAATAAAGTTCACGGTGGTTGCTCGTTTTTAATGCTTTTGAGACTCTTGAAATATAAATTTAAAGGGTGAACATGAAATTGGAACACACAAAATTTCTAGTTTCCTTAAGAACAGAATTATCAAATTTAAGCTTAGAAGAAGTAAGGCTTATGGGATCGATTTGGGGGGGGGGGGGGTTAGAACTACAAGTTGAAATTCGCTTACATCCGCTTGAAGAGGATAAATTACACCTCAACGACTTAAGCCTTGTTAGAGGTTCTTCAAGCGTGACTAACGCATGTTGCTGTAATAATGGCTTATAAGAGCTGCGCTTGAATTTTGAGGTATAGTAAGCTGAGACAAACAGTTTTCTTTATTTTGATGTTTCCGAAACCAGAACTTTTTGGTTTCCAGGCAGCCATAAATTCGATGTAATAAATCTTAAGTCAATAAAATTGTAAGATGGAGACTGATCGAGAAACTACTGTAGATAATTTAATTATGATCAATTGCAATCCAGGTGGGAGTGAGTTAAGGATGTTTAAGCTTATCACGATTGATCATGATTCTAAATTGATGGGATGCAGGTGGTCATGCTTTCGATTTAATCTTGATCAGTTGATGCATAGAGTTTAAGGTACTGTGCTTGAATATGTTTCTTGCTTAAAAAAATTTGCATTTTCTTCGATTTCCATAATTTTTTTTTTTTTTCATTGTTAAAATGGTGTATTGCTTATAGCTTTATTCTATTTGTAGCTTATGAACTCGTGTCAATTATCAATATTAAGCACATTTTTTATTCTGGGTATGCTGCTAGTTTTATTATCAAAAAAAGCTTTAATAGCAGCAATTGCAAACTTAGGTTAATATTGCTACATAGCAGTTGACTCCTTTTCACTTAAATTAGGTCGCATATATATATTCGAGCCAAGCTCAAAAAAATATACTCGAGATCAGCAAATATCTCTTATGGTATTAAATTCATAACAGAAGTGTCTAATAAGAAGCAGCAAATGCCATTCTATTTAGCTGTGCATTTGTTAAATTGGCGAACCATCAGATTTTAAAAAGTTCAGGGGTTGGCTCATCGGTGCTCGCAGGTTTGAAATCCAAATACTGGGATCTCACTTCATAAAGATACTTGAGTTCCTCAATTGAGGTCAAGTCTACCAGAAGATAAATTTACAAGCCGCACCTACAAAATCTTTATCTACATCCTTAGAATAGTATACTTGTATTGTAATTATAAAAAACCATGGAATAAAGTTCAATGAAATAGATCTATCACCACCTTGTTCAAAGAAATCAAGATAGATCCCATTAAAATGCATTGTATTTTAAAGTTTTAGTATCTTTGTGTGTTGTTCTTTATTTATTCTTCAAAAAGGGATCATTTATATATAATAAATTTATAAAACTTGCAATACATTATTATCACTTTTGATAATAATATATCATCACGACAGAAGAAAAAAAAAACAAATACCAATTAATTCAAAGAATATACAAGAAAAAATATACATAAAGCATGACAGTTGAAGACAAAATCTCATTATTTTCAGGAAGTTCAACACCAACACCTGAAAAGGATTCATCAATGGCAACCTTTGAAAGGTACCAGATGAGTATCAAACAATCAAAGGAAGCTAATTTATTACCTGAACGAGAACTAAATAAAAATTTACCACCCAGTGAAATTGATGAATCTATAAAACCAGCATTAGTATTTCATTATCCTGCAGAATTAGAACCAGACCCTCCAACTGATGACAATTTTATATTACCACCAAAATTTAATATGTATGAAGATACCACAATTTTTGAGACTCAACAAGATATTCGAGCATTTTTATATAAATTTGAAGATTTATTAATGATTTATGGATTAGAAAATGTCAATTCTAAATTAAAATATAATTGTTTAATGGCAAATTTATCAGAAAATAGAAATTGGAGACAACTGGCATTTCAAGTTATAAGATATGTTCGTGCAGGTCTAGTTAAACCAAATTATGAGAGTGCAGTAGCTTGTTTAACTAATATGTCAAATTACACAATGAGTGAATGGAATAATATTATTGATGAAGAAGCATTACAAAGATTGAGATTGGCATTTGATGGGAAAGAATTTGATAAAATTTTGTTATCAGAAACTAAATGGGTTATTTTAGGTAGATGCGATACACATCAAAATAATAAAGTATTAAATGGGTTATTGGAGTTTTTGAGAGAAATTGGAGTTAGTGATCATCGAGTTGATGAATTTGAAAAAACTAATACAAGATATAATTGTCCATTATTTTTAATAGAACAATGTGTTTGGTTTATTGAGTCTCATAATTTCAAAGGATTAAAAGCATCATTTTCAACTAATCAAAGAAGTCAAAGCCAGGTACAAAGAAACAGATCGAGTTCTGCTGTTACTAGTAGTAGTAATGGTAATTTTGCAATTTTAAGAAAATCATCAGGTAAAGTTACAAGTGATTTGAAAGGTTGTGATGAAGAAGATTTAAAAGAAAATAACCAAGAAAAGAATGATTCTAAAGAATCATTGAAAATTAGCCAAGATGATAAGAAAAAACCTTTTAATTTTTTGAGGAGAAAAAGTTAAATTGATTATAACTTTTGATTAATTGTTTATTTAGTGAATAGACTATAAATATATTATAATTTTCTTGAACTGTGCTCTCTAGCGTTGTATATATTATTGAGTGACCCATGCTTGTGTTCATTCGGATGTACAATTGTATGAACAACGTTGAAATTATTTTCAATAAAGCTGCACTATAGTGCACTAGTATGCATAGAAGCAAGCTATACCAGGTATAGGATGGATATACATATGGATATAGAAACATCCGCCGCACGCACGCAGGTTGATCACGCTCGAGCTGTTTTACACTGAAATTTTCCCCATAATTCAATATGGATACAATATTAATGTTGCAATGAATAATATAAGAGCTACAAAAAAAAACCTTATTTGCTTTATTGCAACGAGGGTACTCTTATAATTTGAACCAATAAACTCTGTAATTTGTAACATTTGAGACAACTTCCTCCACCTTTCACAGCTTGACAGATTGATGCACCTCTTATTTAGTTGTATCCCTACCAACTTTATTTACAAGTATTATACCTATAGTGGTCTTGTTTTTTTTTTTTTTTTCAAGTTTCTTGACAGAAACAACCAAATTTATCAAAATATTTTTCCCTCTTGATTATATTCACTATCATCATCTAACAATTTAAAGCAGCAACAAACTTCAAGTATCGATCAGCTGTGGTTACTTAATTAAATCCAAAGTTAAGACAAAGCAATAAGTGTACTGAATAAATTAATTAATTAAAAAATGAGTTACAGTCAAGACGGATCACATTTGATTCTTCCACAAAAATTCGATTTAAAAATCGATGATATGGATTATATGGACAGATGTTTTATGCTATTACCATCAGGCACGCGAACAGCAAGCATTGCAAGAGATATTCGATTCAGAATCAAATTATTTGAGGACTATTTTTATATGAGAATGAGTGGTGTTATACGACCAGAATCATCCGAAATTATTAAGACAGAATTCTTATTATTAAATTTAGACAATGATGATATAATCGGTAGAGAAGTTTTTCATACGTTAAAATCAGATACTGGTGACTTGCAGGGATTATATGATTATGAAAATGCAAAAAGATTCATTATTAATAGATATAGTAAATGGAAAGGTGATGATCATCAATGGTATGAAGGGATCAAGTTGACTTTGTTAAGAGAATGGAGAAGGTATTGCCAAGTTCCTAGTAATACATGGCAAGATCGTCAAGATAATGTTCAAGGGATGAAAGAACTGAAATGTATTAGACAGCTGGCTATGCAATTACCTGATGGGTATGATCATGATGAAATTGCTAATGAAATGGTTGAGATTGTTGTTGATAATTTTAAAAAGCCTGAAGAATGGAGAGAAAGAGTTATTCATGATGCTTTGGAGAGTAAATGTTTAACTGGCTTGATCAGTTATTTAAATTCCTTGTAATTTTGATTAATTTTTTTGGTTATTTATACTTGTATATAGTATATATATTTGTACTTTTGAGCTTTAAATGTTTGCATGAAACTTGTATTTCGATAAATTATTACTTATCACTTTAAAGATAATTCCAATTTACCTTGATTTTCAGTATACCTTATGGAGAATATGTACTTAAAAATAATACTGTATTATAACTGCCAACTTTAAATGAACAAAGTATACATATATCGAGATCCATTGATTGCAATCAAGATTCAAATCAATTGAGTATATGCATCATTTCATTTAACTTTGTTTACTATTGTTTTTTATGCATGGTATCAGTGTTGGTTCAAGTACATGGATTTTATATTTAAAATTGCAAGGTCAATTTCGTATATGACTACTGTATTGTATGTAAATTGTTGATTCCGCCTTAGCTTTGTATATTTTTTGTATTGATAGGATTCTGATTATAACAGCATTTTTATTTATATGCTTTTTATTATCAAAAACTAGATATAGTAATCCAAAATTCAACCTTAAAAAGTTTCATAAGTTTCAGTTGATTCTAACTAATATCAATACTAAGAAATTAGGTACTCGCTTATCAGTATACTGTTCATCTGCAATTGTTAAATAGGCTGCAACGTTTCAATCAGTATATGTACACCCTATCACGTATTTCGTTCTAAATTATGCTACTTTAAAAAAATTAGGCATTTTTAAGTTTTCGGCTAGTTTATAATTATAACTCAAACATATTGATTTTATTCTCGCTTAATAAACACAATTATAATCAATCGTACACGCTAAGCTAAACTACATCTATATACTAATTGCTTATTACCTGCCTACTTAATTTTAGATCGAACAATCTATAGGTTGAAAGTTTCCTAGCTGTTCATATTATTGATGCGCAAATTGACCCATGCATTTATTGAGTTTTGTCACATTGAAAAAAAAAACATCAATAAGCTACTTGTTTTTTCATTAATTATGCACTAATTTAATTACCAAGTATTGACGATATATATATATATCTTACGAGTATCCACTATAGATATTATTGTGAAATAGACTGGCTGACAACCAATTATGAATTATAAATTCAAGAAAATAGAATGTAGTTCAAATTATTTGCGCGAGGCGAAACATCCATCATTCGGATGTTCTAAACACAACCCTACTTTTCCAGTTGTTGTTTTTGAACAAGAAAAAGGCCAGGTAAAACAAATACCCACGAATGGTATATAGCCAACCATAATCAAAACTGTCTAAAAGTGTTCACTCTATTGTTTTTGTTTTTTTTTTTCCTTTCAATCTTGAAAATTTAGCCTTTTTATTCATTGTTTTCTGAAATTTTCAAATGAACGAATCAGCCGCAGATTTTGTTGGCACCTGAAAGTTTTAGGCATAGCTTGATTTTGAATTAATTTAATTGGACTTGGTCACAGGAAGAGCTTCAAGAACCAGTTATATATTTATAATTTATTAACCCATTCTTTGGCTTTGAAAATTTATCAAGCTGATATATAATTCCATTACCAAAAATCTTCATATGTTCCACCTGAAAAGCATTTAAAATACCGAAAACCTATTTTTCACCCCATTATTTTATGCAATCAAA
>JAKTSB010000319.1:0-22315 GCA_030579975.1 Blastobotrys buckinghamii (nom. inval.)
GCTAGACAAATTTGGAATGAAACTATTGGTCCAATTATTGATAGAAAAGGTAGATGGGGTAATTGGGGGTATGTAAACTCTGATGGGTTAGGGTTAGGTGAAGTTTTGGATTGGGCTGAAGATATGGGGATGAGTCCATTGTTAAGTGTTTATTGTGGATTGAGTTTGGGTAGTGATTATACACCGGCATGGGCTTACGATAGTGATGATTTGGATCCATTTATTGAAGATGCATTAAATGAATTAGAATATATTTTAGGTGATACAGATACCAAGTATGGGAAACTGCGAGAACAACATGGTAGATCCAAACCTTGGGATTTAAAACATGTTCAAATCGGTAATGAAAATCAATTTGATTCAATTACGATTGGTGGATCTGAAGCTGGTGAACAATTTGATAGATTTTTCAAGGCAATTCATAAAAAATATCCAAAATTGATTCTATCATCATCAAGTAATAATAATATCACTGATTTTGCAAAATATGGTAAAGATACTGAAATTTGGAATGATATTCATTATTATGAAGGTCCAGAATTTTTCATCAACAATTTTAACAAATTTGATAACTATGAAAGAAACTCCACTAAACAAATTGTTATGGAATATAAATGTAATGTTGATATTAATGGCAAACCATTGCCTTACCCAGATATGTCATGTGCCACAGCAGAAGCGGCATTTTTAATTGGTATGGAACGGAATAGTGATCAAGTTACTAGTATGGCTTATGCACCAATCATGTTTAATACTGCTACTCATGGTGATGGTGATACAATGTTAGGGTTTGGGTTACAAGAGAATAATTTTACTGAAACAACATCATTTTTGGCTCAAAAGTTGTTGGGTCGACATCAAGGCGATACGATTTTACAATTGGATAATACCAACTTTGATCCATTATATTATGTTGCAGTTCAAAATTCTACTTCTAATGAGGTTTATTTAAAGATTACTAATCCTACTAATAAAACTACAAGTGTTGATTTTGAATTGGATGTTAAAGGGTTAAATAGTTTAAAAGTTGATGGTCAATATATTACTGCCAAAGATCCATTTATTCAAAACACTGCTTTAAAACCAGAAAATGTTAAAATTCAAGATTTGGATGTTAAAGTTGATAAAAAGAGTATCAAGTTTGATGTTAGTGAATATTTCGTTGGAGTTTTGAAAATCTCAAACAAGAAATAAAAACCGCGCGTGCACCTAAGCTTTTTACTGTTTTTAGTAGACTTGAAATTATCAGTATGAGTGAGTATATATTATATATATAACAATATATTAAAGTTTTATGGTTTTTGTAGCTTCAATGATAATTTTAATTTTAATAGTTTGGTTAAACTAGCCTTTATATTTGTAACTTTGTGGACAATCTGGGCTTAAACAATCTGCCTTTGCATCTTGAGTCTGAGTCCCAAATTTCACGTATTTGCACATTTCTTAAAGTGTATAAACTGTTTGATATCTCTTTGTTGTTAATATGGCGATGATTCGTGGAAGTATGAACTTTGTGAACAACTTGTTTTCTTACAATCTATCTTTGTAAATTGTGTTTCAGAAGTTTTGATGTATTTGCACATTTAATAAAATGTAGGGTTTTGTAGTAAGCTGATGCAACTTTATCATTATTTATATAGACCTCAGTTCTAAAGGTTAGCTAGTAATTCAAGTCTAATTGAACTTTTATATTGCTACAAATGATACCTCTCTAGTGTGACTTGAAAATTGAGCAACATCCATAGTACCAGTAGTGGTATAACTGATGCATTAGCGTGTTTTATAGCGTGAGTTAACAAAGTACTCGCATAATACGCTAGTTGATCGATTTTAATGGTTTTGGAACCAAAGGTGATGGGTCGCCTTATTGAACATATGCACGTGCACTTAATGGTAATAAGCTTTAAATTGGGCTGAGGATTTATTCTATTGTTATACTATATTTGGTTAGCCTGTTTTACTCTCATATGATGAAATGCAATAGTTACAACTATGGCTATAGTGCTAAGTGTATACTGTGGTTGCATTTGCAACTTGGTATAAATCATATGCGACTAGGTGCGATGTTTTATTGTATCCCTAAACTTGGGTCTATAGCTATAGGTATTCAAGCATGTTAACAATTGGAACTTTAAACTCACTATGGTATGTATAGATTACTTTAAGGCATGCAGCAGAGAAGAAATTTCTTGCAAGCTTTAAGGATAGTTCTGTCCACATCAAGTATCTCCAATACTGAACCATTGATATTATGACGGTTATGATGATTGTTTAAAAGATCTAAAAATCAATCTTCCCCGCTTAGCTTCTACCCAAAATTTCCTGCAAGAAATCCATGCAGTTGGTGTCAAGACAGTTGGAAATGCCTGCAGGATAGTTTTTGATCGTGGTTAAGCCGCTTGCAACAACTCAACCAATTGTAATACCGTTAGTTGCTACGGTAACCATGCTTAACTACTAACGGCATAAACTCCAAAGGCTGTCAATAGTAGGTTTTAAATTCTACAATTAAAAAAGCTAGAGAAGAGTAAGCAAGGTTTTTTACAAATTATAAATAATAAATTAAACTCAATCATGAAAAATAAATAACATATCAAAAAAGATAAATAAATACATCTATAGTAGATAACATGAACCCAAATTTTTAAAAATCTGTGCAGCAGCGTGCATGGACAAACAATATCTCATCACTCTTTTTCTTTTTTGATTTTTGGTGGTTGACTTCTCCCTCTTGGTGCTTCCTCCTCACTATCGCTGCATTCTTTCAAAATATTATTAGTACTACATGATTCCTTTTCACACAAAATCATTTTAAAACCTTTTTTTGTACCTGGAGCTCGTTGAATTCGACACATTGTTCAATATTTATGGCAGTATATATTGAAAAATAGATGCAGGTTTTTCTGTAATTAAAAGAAATGGTCCACGATTTATAATAATAGTAGTAGGTAATACTGGTTGCTTTAGTTGATAATAATTTGTAAATGAAATTTAAGAGAGCATTTGGTTAATTTATAGGTTTTCAAATTTTGATTAATACAAGATTGATAACTCCTTGTATATCTTAAAGCATACTAGAGTTAGCTTAGCAGCTAGGGCATGGTTATGACAATATTTCTTTAGTGAATAGCTAGGATAATAATATGCGATGCAAAGGGTGAATCGTGACAGTTGCGATGAACTGTATTAGCATACAGCAACCCTGGTTCATGAAGAAGGGCTCGGCTAAGGCTAAGATAAATAAAATTCTGGGTCATGGGGGGTCTAGCGATCATTTAGTATATATGTTAACCCTGCTGCTAGTTTGTTGAACCTGGTTATAATGATATGCCATTTAAACATTATTATATCCTTAAATCACCAAGACAGTTCAAGATTTTGGAGCTAACTTATCTAGATCCTTGGACCCATTATTTTTTAGTATTGGGTCAACTGATTCTAGGTTGATATTTCAAGTAGGTTCGCACTTCACGTTACAGCACTTGATCAACTTTGACAGGACAGAAATTGTTTTAAAGAGAGTAGGCAAGCTTCGGTCTTACATTCATCATTTAAAATTATCGACCAAGCTGTCCTGAATATTGGTGTGCAGGGCCCTGTTAAGTTTTCAGACACATTAATTAAAACTCATGATCTAACCGACCATGATTTATAATTATATTGGATTATAGAAGTTTTGTATTTTTTAAAGGGGTTATAACTGTGCCCGGGCCTGAATTTGACAGATTTTTAAAGTATGATCGATCGAAGCCAACTCTCAGCTTTTAAGGGGATATTGATCAATACATATGTTTTATTATACTATATATATATATGGAGAAGATCAAATTCAAACTTCAAGAGAATCTTGATTGTAACTGCCTAATTTTAAAGCTCCAATCGATATCTCAAATGTGAACAGATCGGGAATCTAGAGGGGTTTGTGGAGAGTGGTACATTACAGTGACTAATATAATCCATTAGAGCTAGTTGCTAGATTAGAATGGTAACCCAGAGATAAACTAATATGTAGTTTGAATAGTTTCGTGTACATATAGGGTACTTTAATCAATTTTTACCTAGCTATAGTATACACATCAGATAGTTGGCAGAAGTTTTGCTTCTTACGGTTAGGGCTAGTACAATGACCTTTTGCAAATTGAACATTGAGTTTTCACAGCATTGTATATATATCTTATTGGTTAATTCATAAGCTCTAGTTGAAACTTACGATATAATTTAATGTAAAGAGTACAATTCAGTTGCAGAGTATACCAGTGTTAAAATCTCAATATATATAAAGTAGATAGATCAGATAAGACTATGTCTTAAATTATTTCTAGACAAAAAGAATCGTTAAAATCTTATTATTTATTAAAGTTAATGTTATAAAAGTAAAATTATTTATAATTCATATTTATGAAAAAAATTTTAATATTATTATGCTAACGCACTCATCTTAATAATTCAATTACCCTGTAGTAGAATTTCCAACAACCAGTAGGTGAACCATGTAATACGATGCATGGATGATATGCAAAAGATCTCGAATGAGCTAGGGTTCGAAATTTGGCATCGGCTGTCTGAACGTTATCCAGAAACAATTAGTTAACTTAAGCATATATTGATGTCTTTTTTGGGGCACCATCCACGGTATATGTACCCTCATTTTATTATTTTTCTCAAAACATACCATATCTTGTACTTGATCATGCATTCAAAACAGTGTTAATTAAGAATTATGACCTCCAGATTTTCTTAGTAACCTTTTAAGCACGATACCTCAAATATTCCATTATAGAATTTGGTAGGGCCAATTCACAATGAAAAAAACTAAACATGGGGAATTATAAATGAATAAAAGAAGTCATGTATACTAACCAGTATAATTATAAAAAGCGTTGTGAAATTCAATTAATGAATACTGTATTAACCTAGACAATATCATATTTACTAGTATATGGACCGAAACTACCAGTGTAAGGTCGATAATCCCTATTTAACATAAATGGTTTATATTCTACTTGTTTTTGCTTGTGCTTGTAAGTTGAGCTATAGTAACAATTCGAATCATTGCAGTCTCTTAAAGTTGTCCAGAAACCTCCACATTTAGTAACAACACACATTTTTAAAGTTTTGTATACTTTTCGTTGTTAAATCTTTTGTAAAATATTATTGCTCACTTTGCCAGCTGTATATTTCAGTTTAATAATCGATTGCTTCTTGGGACAAAGTACAATGAAGAGTATGAACTTTATATGTGGTATTTGCCAATAAAAAGGTATAATTTTAAAAAAGAACAGGATTTGATTATTTCAAAAGAGTATAAAGTTTATATATAGTTTACCTTATTAAATCAAATGACTATTTATGATCCAACTAGCGAGTTTTTACTCTATTCGACCGAAGCAAAACTTCTTATTGACCACTTATAAGTAGTGCGCTAGTTAGATCAAAAAATGATGGCATGGGTAGGGGTTTCACCCCAGGGTACCATGGAATTTTCAGCAGTGATATTTACAAGTTTTACGAAATTTGGAACTAGTATTCAACAATCAGCAACTCCTCAATATTAAAATATGCTCAATAAGTTGGTGCGCGAGTGTTGAGTGTTAAATAAGAAAGGCCGGTGTGACTCTGGATCTTAATTAAGCTGAAACCATGCTGCAGTCTTTTAGTTAGCATGTTATAATCTAGTCAGAAGTTAGCAGTAACGTGTATCGTCCTAGTAAAGAATTTGAGGAATTATAAACATACCTAGCAAGTTAAAGAGATAAAAACCTCACAGTATGATGTTGTTCAGTCAGCTTTCCAATACGTTATAGGTATCTAATGGTTCCCAAATTTTAAAACGTTTCCATTGACAAGCTAGCAATAGTAGCTGTTTTGAAAATTGATAAACACCTGATTAAGTAAAACTTCATAACGACATGGTGCACCAAAAGTTTTGATATTGGCTGCGGATTCAAGAAGGTCATAGGGATGTGCTGAAAGTTTCTCAACGCCTGCTTAAAAAGACTTGAACTTCCATGGGTTGGAAGAGAATTTGATGCATGGATTGAGATGAGATTTGAAAGCAATAAATCAAGAATTCACTTTCATTCAAATTTGAATGATTTCAGGTTAATCAATATATATATTTATTATTACAGTGTAAAATTACAGATCATTTAAATGAGATATTGAGAAACAGTGTAAAGTTTTATTACAAAAAACAATAACTTATTATCATATATATCTGAATATAAAAAGTAGCATGAAACTAGTATCATGGAGCTAGTATCATGGGTAAATATGTAATAATGGCTGGATTTGAATTACCGACCATATGTATAGCTTACTTGCTGTTGTAATAATAACTATCTTTGCATTCATTTTTTCGACAATCCTCAGATTTATAAAATTCACCGTTACCACAATTTAAAAAAGTACACATTGTTGCTTATAATAAGTTTTTGCTTAATTAAAATAGCTTTTGCTTAATTAGAATAGCTTTTGCCTAGTTAGGATAGTTTAATGATGATGTTAAAAATAGTGAAAGTTGTAGAATAAAACAGAGTGTTTGAAATTTAATTAGGAAACTCCAACAACTATTTATAGTAGTTTATAAATTCAGTTTAAGCACTTTTTGAGAAGATTTAGGCAAGTCTGGGATACACTATAGTTAGAATTCAAAATAGCTTAATTGGGTAACTCATTATCAGATTCATTAAAAAGCTGTCTTGAAACCAGGGTATTCAACGTCTGGGTAGGTTTTATCATCCAAAGCTCTTGGAAATCTGTTTTAAGACTAGCTTAGGTTTAATAATTATAGGGAAAGTATTGAACCATGTTTGAATTTTTTTTTTTTTTTTTTTGAAAACCCCAAAAATGTTTTGGAGCATACCCATGATACCAAGTACCAATCTACAAAAGTATGGTGGTGAAAAACAGGGGTAGAATGCGCATGCCAGATGAGGGTCAAGCTAGATTTGGAAATGAGGGTGAGAATCACAAGCGCGACCAGCGATGGTTTGAGGCAGTCTACTTTTAGCCTAGTAAGGCGTTAATGATTCCTCATATTCAACTATCGTTACTGCTACTTGAATATATAAACAAAGCGCTGTTACTTAGATGGAGCCTCCATTTTTATAGAAACTCGGGTGCCAAATGTTCAGGTAATTTTAAGGCACCTCAATTAATATCATACTTATCGAAACAAACTTTAAAATACTCTGATTGAGTGATCTCATAATTTCAACAAGTTAATTGAATTTCCATTTGATAATGATACTAATCTAGCTGTTTTAGATCTAGAAAAATTAGTCGGTAATATTTTTAAAAATTCTTAGTTGGAAAGAACGGCCCAAGAACGCGTATTCTGAGTATATTTTGGTGTTTAAACAAGTTTAAGTTGAGAGTTTCTTCTCTTATCCCGGAATTGTGTTTCTCGAATAAATACAGAGGCTAAACTTACAATCATGGTTCTACACATACAGTATTCTTTGCTTGAAAAGAGATCGAAGTAAAAAGTCGCACTATAGTAAAATATTAGTATGGATATATATTGTGCATTATATTTTTCTACTGGGCCAATGTAGAGAAAGTTGCATGCATGCCAAAATCTTCTAAGAGGATTTTTCTCAGCTCTAATATCACAGCAGTATACATATATATCTTCTTTTGAGGAAAGAAGTTTAATTAAAGGCCTAGCTGGCAAAGTCATTTCAAAAAGTAACAGAATAGATATTGAAATAATTATAATGGTATATAGAGATTATACATGCTATTAATAAGCTAATGCTTTGCCATTTTTCAATCTTTAAATTTATTTTCTGTAATAGGGCATCTTAAACTTGCTATAGTTTCAATCTAAAGGAGGTTAACCCTCCTCCCCCTTTAGAGATCTTGTACAATGTATGACTCAGCAAGTAGGTAAGTAAGTACCAAGAGGATATATATACCAGGCCAGGCTCAATAAATTAGTGTGTTGAGTTTCAAAGTATTACGGGTGTAATTCTCATTTTAAGCAGAAAGGACTGTACAATTTAGTTTAAACAATGACACACATCGTCATTAATGATAATGTATACAAATACAAACTTCTCCTTTCTATTATCACAATATATCGCAATTGTGTAAATAAATATGTCACAATTACGTAAGTTCCAGCTTTTGATAAGTTCTTGATAAGGCGCCATTTATTGCAACTAGTTCCAAGGCATCAAGTTATACTCGTTTTAAGAAGAGCTGTTAAACCCTCTTACATTGAGTAATTTTAAAAGTATTAGACTCAATACCTATAACCAAAAAAATGTTTAAAAGACTCTACTAAAATTAGAATTGTGATGAGAATTTTTCTAATTCAGCTTGTTTAGTTTTCCCACTCATTTGGGCCTCCCCCAATTGCAACCTCCAAGTTGCTCTATACATACATTAATTTTCAAATTGAGATGAGAACTATCTTATAACTATTTGAATAGAAATCTAAGTATAAAAAACTCAAGCTTGGCTAAGTAAAAAATAGTATTGAGATGAGAAGTTTTCTAATTTAGCTTGTTTAGTTTCCCACTCATTTAGCTAATGCAGCCCCCAAGTAGCTCTATAAATTAATTTTCAGATCATAAAACTGAGATGACAATCTTCTTATAACTATTTAAATAATAGTGTATAGAGGATCAGTATCCAGAGGCACCCAATTAGGGATAAAAAGCAGCCCAGCATGCACCGGTTTCCGAGTATTCTACCTACAGTTCTAATTGTTCTTAATAATTGAATTGACAAATAAGAAATGAAGGTTTAAGTAACTAACATTAATAATCCTAAGCCGCCTTCCATCTCCACAGCAGAAATATTAACCACCTCGTCTGTCTTGATATGCTTAAACTCTAAAGTATTAGATGTTCAAGTCGAGATCTGGTATGGCGATGGTATTAAACAAAATACCAAACAGAATACAATGCTCATAACGTGAATGTTTTATAATATCATAAGACTCTATTAAAATAGGAATTGAAATGATAATTTCGCTCATACAGCTTGAGAATTTTTCCTCTTATTTAGGTTTCCGCCAATGCAGCCCCCAAGTAGCTCTACAAAGAAATTTCCACATTGTAAAACCGAGATGAGAATCTTTCTAATCTAGTTTGAGAGTCTTTCAAGCTCATTCTGATTCTCTGCCAATGCAGCCCCCAAGTCAGTCAGTCAGTCAGACTATAAATTGTGAAGCTGAGATGAGAATTACCTTATAACTAGTTAAATGAAACTTTAAGAATAACAAATCAAGCCTAGCTAACTAAAATTAGAATTGATATGAGAATTTCTTTAATCTAGCTTGCAAGTTTTGGGTCTCAGCCAATGCAGCCCCCAAGTAGCACTATAGATTAATAATCAAATTTTGAAACTGAGAAGGAAATTATCTTATAGCTAGTTGGATAAAAATCTAAGTATAAAAACTCAAGCCCAGCTATGTGAATATAGAATTGAGATGAGGATTTCTCTGACCTAGCTTGAGAGTTTTTGCACTCGTTTTGGTCTCTGCCAATGCAGCCTCCAAGTATCTTTATATATCAATTTTTAGATTATAAAACTGAGATAAGTATTATCTTATAACTATTTAAAGAAAAAGTATCAAATATCGAGCCTAGCTAACAAAAATAGTAAACTTGAACTTATACCTATTAAAATGAAGGGAATAATAGCAGTCTGCAAACAACTTTTGTTCTTTTCTTAGATTTATTGAATATTATCATATGAATTAATGTATGTTTTCTGACCAATTTTTTGATCCAATACTATGCTGCACATGTTCAGTATAACATTACATGGTAGGTCAAATTTTTAATATGTACACAACTACTTATTGTACTTTTTTTAAGTGTAAACAATTATTCTGCAACCATGTAATTTAATTTGTTTAATAATTCAACTATGCACGTAGTAGTATAAAGTGATTCGACTCTCTTGTATTGTATTTGAAACCTTATAACTCGACTTTAGGCAACATAAACCCAATATCGCTAGTTTTGCAATTAGAATTCAAACAATCCTCAACCCGTTTGATTGTCTTATTTGATGAACGCGATATTGTATATTTGCACATTTATAAAATTTATTCTTAGAGTTCTTGATTTATTGATCGATGTTTGATAACAATTAGAGAGGAATTTTCTCCACTTATATATGTTTTTTCTTCCACCAACCAAATAGTTTCTCACTTGGTTCCATAATTTTTTTTTCTTTTTTTTTATTGGGTGTCAGTTTTAATGTAGATTTCTATACAAATTAATTTCAGAAGCCTATAGCGTTGAGACTAGCGGATCATAATTACATATTTTACCTGTTTTCATTGATTGTGTTTATTGCAATATATAGTGTAAGCCTGGTTTGAGGTACATTTTTTCATACTACAAGTAAGTTATTATTAAGTGTGGTATCTTTAATTTAACAGGACGCCATATGCATAGGATATCCCTAAGCTTTACCTGATGATGATAAGATATTATTTTTTCGTCATATATATAATATGGCTATAACCAGGTACCAACACACAGGTACATTTTAAATTGAGAAGGTGCAATACATTAGATATTGCGTGTCTTAAAGTCATCCATAAAATGATACCAATTATAAGATGGTCAGTATGCAAGTTAATATCAATCCCACAGGCTTCAAAACGTGGTTTAAAACTATTATCTTATTGGTCAAAAAAATCAATCCTACTTGTACAAACTACCCATTGCAAACTCACAATAATTTTAGATTGCCATCTAGATTGATCAAACTTTTAAAGTATCGGTAGGTAAACTTGTAAAATTTTAGCTAAAAGAGTTACAGTTAATTGAACTTCTTTACAGAACCTTTGAAGGAGTATAATGAGCATAATGAGCAAGTTCAAAGTCAGTAAATGGAAACCAATACTATAGTAAAATATATAACCTTCCTAATGGTCCGTTATTTAAAAATGACCGATGAACTGACATTAGGTTTCCTACGGTCCCAGAAGCTAGCTACCATATATAACGTACCATTTCTCAAGGTGAATTAATTTGATTATAGACATCCCCAGTTTGAATGCTAACCTTCAACTAGTTTCAGATCGGATATATAATACGTACATTAGTGCTATGGCAGGTTGGATCTAACCTGAAGAGGAGCCTAATGGTTTTACTAATACTATAGTATAGAAAAATGGGGTTTTGCAGCTCCATGGCTTGGATACCATTGCGTCACTTTACTTTGAGATTTAGAAATAATTACAAGAACCTGAGTGGAATTCTTTACCAATGATTCATCAGGTTGTTAAAACCAAGATCGGATGAAATAATTAATTAATACTGATGACGCAGTGGTTTAAAATTCTGAAACCTACAGGTTGCAGTTGTAAATTACCATGGCGGCAGAAATGTGGAGAGGAGGGGGTGCGGCTGAAGATCGATACATTTTGAGGGCTGGGGATTTATTTGCACAGATCTCCATCACTGAGTAAGAGCTTTTTCTTTCAAATGGGTGGATTCTGTTAACCCAGATAATTTTTGTGGCTATTGCTTGTATTAAGTATTTGTGTATAAAAATGATACCAACAGCTCTCAAGTTGATATTTCCAAATCTTAAAGAACAAGTCTATGCATGGATACAGATTCATATTAGCTAAACTTAACGCATAGTAAAAATCTGAAGTTTACTATAGATACCGCTTTCTGTTGAAGTAGCTCCAAGTAGTTAGTGTGGTATCTTCAACTGTGGAGTTAGTGTATTGGATGTCGGAAGTCAGGTTGGAGTTATTATTGGGAAAATAACAACTTAACATGTGTAAACTTTATAGTATTGTTTTATAAAATTTAGTTAACTAAGTTAACGAGAGAATATATTATTGTTAGTCTATTATATCAAAGTGTCTGTATCGTATATCTGAGAATTTAACACTTTCAAATAATCTATTCAGTTTGTCTTGCAATGATTTAAACTGTAACGTTACAATGAAGTGAACGGGTATAACATCAGCCGGTTTTGCCAACCATATACTATATACAGTACATTTATTTATCTTCTTTCTTATCTTCTTTTGTATCCTCGTTTTCATCCTCTTCATTGTCTTCATTTTTATTTTTTTCCACTACTGCTTTGTTATTATACTTAATACTAGTAACACAAGCCGGATTCTGACAATCGTTTTGTTTTGTTTGAATAACACCTAATAAATTTGTCATAGTACACATTTTTTTTTTGGAATTTAGTTTTCAATACTTTGATGGTTAATTAACAATTGAAGAACTCTTTATATAGAGCAAGAAATATCTTTTAAAAATTGTATGACTTTGATTGAATTTTATATATTTCACTTTATTGGTTATATAATTGAGGAATAGACTTCAGCTTAGTTTAGTATACTTGATACATGGTTTATGTAACTTTTAAGGTTCTACTGGTAGGTTGTAACATGTAACTGCAAGTATAATTTTAGTGTCCCTTGCTTAGTACTAGTACTAGCATAAATGCGGCACCATGGGTTATGGTTTACAATAGCTATCGAGCATTGAGCACAACTAGTGCACATTTTATACTCTTTAAATTGAAATGGCTATCCAAACTTGCAATATAGTTTATAATGTGTACACGCGTACCATAAGCTTTATAAATGGATTATGCTGTGTATAAGTTGCTCTAACAAGTTCAGCCAATTATTAACAGGTAAGTATACTTTTAGCAGATATTGGTTAGTAAACTCATAAGAACCTGTATTGATAGATTTAATTAGTTTGATTGTTTCATAAAAACACTTTTCATAGTATATATTTATGATTTTATTTTGAAATTAAGATCTTACCACTTCTTCTAGCTAAATAAGCTATCTGGCTGTTTACCACTTGTAGTCATGAGACACTTTGAAATAGCAAAATACAAGTACTTATGAAGAGCATGCACAACCATTTAAATTATTTTTCAATTAATACAACCCCCTGGATTTAAATGGTACAATCCTATAGTATTTAGATTGACAACTCTTGTATTATTTTCATTTACCATATAACTTATCCTTACTTGACCGGTTACACTGTCTCTAATTATTATAGCAAGTTCCATTGTTAGTTTAATAAAATCTTCATATCTTCTAGTAGTTTTTACTCCTAGTTATATATATATTGCTTAGAAATACATCAGGATTGACACTTTGGCAGATTTCTGTGTTAAAGTAAGAATAAAACTAAGTATATATTTATACTTATATTAGGCATAATCAACCCAACCTACTAGCTTGCTAATACCTATAGAGTTTTATGATTATAGCCTGGATCCAATGGCTTGAATAGTTGATTAATTTTAACATGCAGTATAAAATTGAATTGGATCATAAGCTGCGTGTACATTTTTTCTCGATATATTTTAATCATACCACTTTACACTTATACACTAACAAGAAAATTATGTTTCAAAATAGCTCTATATACTATGAATAAACTGATTGAACCTTTTGAATGCAATAATAATGCAAAATGAGTTTTGTTGAAATTACTACAGTACTACAACGGCCGGTGCACATGTGTATGAAGCGTAGATAATGCAGTTTGTATGCGTGCACGTGACGCGTGTCGGTCCGGGGAGTTACACATTTCGTCAACCTTATAATTATTTAGAACTTTATAAATCAAACAAGGTTTCTGTTTTTTACAAACTCGGGAGGAGCAGCAGCAGCATCGGATAACCCCTCAAAATAATTTTTAAAAAGAAAAATAACAACAAAACAAAGGCTGAAATTTCCAATAGAACTATTAATCAAAAGTGCTTCAAAGAATTAATCAAAAGACAAAATATATTAATAAATAAATTAATTAATTAGATATAAAATAGAAAAAAAGCATCATCATTAAAACAGGTAGTAATATCATAAGAATAAATAAAGAAAATATCCATATGGATGGTCACAATAAATAAAGGAAAAAAAAGTTAGACAGTTATGCACAACCGTTTGAAGCTGACTAAAATCACTCGATCGCAGGTTCAGATAATTAATTGCAATTGGCCAAAACAGCTTTCAATAATGAATATTAGGAAATACTAGCAGTTCGCTGTATTAACTGGGATGATAAACAAAGATCCAAACATGTTTTATTTTTGAAGGTTTTTTTTTTTTAACGTAAATTTCCATGATTTAGCTCGGGTTTCGTTCTATTTTTATCATTAAAAGCCTTTTCTTTCAACATTTTTTCCAGTTTCCAGTGAGGCAAGTTGAAGTATTTACTGTGGATACATTCAATCTCCCCACAATCTCTTACCTTGATTCGATTCTTAGGATGATGTCCTGATGCCAAAAAGTCACACATTAATTTTAAAATTACAATCTCAAAAATTTTTTTTCTATTACCTAGAAATTTTTATTGTAAAATATCAAATTTGTAAAAATTTTTTAAAAATTTTTTTTTTTTTTTCAATTTGTTGAATTTATGATATTTTTCCATACTCTCGTTGTTCTTTTATAGTTTTGGATTTTTTTTTTTTTTTTTTTTTTTTTTCAATCTGAGATCTTAAATTAAGATGATATTAAAAAAAAAAGATTTTATCAAATTAGCTGGGAGCCACGGGTATTAACGTTGTACAACTTGCACCAGCTAGCTGGGGTGTCAAGGTTCATTGAACTCGCACTATACAAATTTATATATGTATATGGATGTATACACTACCCTAGATCTATCTGGGATATCAAAAGATCAAATTTCCAACACTTAATATAAGAATACGGCAAGCCCTTGCCTCCTCTTATAAAGCTCGAGGAGCTCAAGCTCTGTTTATTGCAATTTAGGCATACTAGAAACCCTTACACATTGAGTAACTAGACTATATAAATATTTATCCATGCACTGTTGCATTTGTATATAAGTAAAGTAAAGCTCTACCAGTAGCTGTACAAAAAGTACATTTTTGAACATTGTGATACGTGCAATTGGGTGCTCAAAGGTAGCAAATTTTCCTCAATTTGTTCAAACAGCTCGATTCAAGCTTATTCAAGGTCCTAAGACTGTATTACAACTTATGAGCCATAAAAGCACTACATCATCGATTCCATGTTCCATCTAATGTTGGCATATGCTTGCTACATCCTCAATACGCTCTAAGTATACTGCAGCGCTACTGCAGCGCCAGCGATAGATAGCTGAAAAATAGATCAATCCAGCCCGCGGACCCCCTATAGCTATAGCTATAGGCCGGCCGGACCCTTAAGGTATAGTAAAGTCATCATTAATTGGGATAAACATAAAGTACGATGAGGTAGCCCTGTAGATCCTTCAAACTGTGCCTAGAATGCCTACAAACTGTCTACTGTACATGCATATGTACCATAGTGACCATCCTCAGGCTTTGGCAGCAGCTCATAAACTTGCAAGATCGATGACGATAGATTAGTAAAATGCCATGATACCACATAATTAGACTTAAAAGAGCAGGAATTTTTTCTTAATAATATGGACCTCTAAGCAGTTGCAAAAGTTCAAGAAACTCAAGGGGTCTCAGCTAGAATCCATCCATGGTGATAAAGTATTGTGCCCACAAAATTTATTATTCCTGTATTCTAAAACTCTAAAGCTGTAATGAAAGAAGCATGGGCGCACGCGCGTGGCACAAATAGGCCTGTCTGTGGCCATGGAGTCCGGATCGATTCCATCCTAGGCCCCGGACAAAGTACGAGTCATCAGAGCACTAGCTGTAGCTGATTAATTGATTCAAGTTGTGAGCCAAGTCTAATGGGAGGTTTCCACAGTAACCACGATGGCGTAAGCACACCGATACGCGTGAATGCACGCTTGTTCAGGCTGCTACATTACTGCAGTAAACTTTTTATGGGGTCAGAGCATCCATCCATTGGGGGTCAGTTGGCGACTCGATCGGGAAAAAATAAATAAAAAAGTCACAACCTCAGTTTTTTTCAACTTCTACAGTGTAGTTGTCGAAAAGTTACGATATTAGATTATTCTGTTTGCACTAAGTTGGCTTTTTTGCAATACCAAATAAGTTTTTGGCTATTACCGTCATGTATATTGAAAAACGTACGTATTTACAACATTAAAACACTCTAAGATTATTTAATCTACAATATAACGGATAGAGATGAAAACTCGCGAGCACGAGCTAGGAAATATTCAGTCTCTTACTGACTGGATCATTTCAATGATCTAATATATAAAGAATCCTTATTTTTGTTGACCGGTGTAAGTTATTACCATTTCCATGGGATACATATGTATGATGGCATATTTTCCTTCCTAAGCCTATTTACTACTATTGAATTTAGCAGGTATACATTAATTATTATATATCTTTCAAGCTGCACCAAGGGCCACCACCCCTTATCTATTCATGGTATAGAACATCTTTCTAATGGCAACCTGTGTATATATATCTAATCAATCATTAATAACATATATATCATACGTTAACTACCCATTAAAACGATTGACAGCAGACTTTGTTTATGGTTTTATCATAAACTTACCCTTACATCCGGACGATGTTTAAATCAAAGTATCAAATGTTATAATTCACTGAAGACTTCTATGATCACTAAAGCTTAAACTTTACATGTACAATTGAGCTAGCCATGGTTATAGTTACTGTATACCAAATATTTTAAATTGGTAATAATTCAAATTGAGCAATGAAGTAGCAAAGTTCACGTACAATTTACGTATGACACCAATTATATAGAGTGTAACAGAAAGGGAAACATTACTTGATTAGGAATTCAACTACAACTGACATGTAGTTTAGTAACAATCGAAATAACTTATGAGCCGCGTTCTCAAGCAGAATTTTTAAAATGCACCTGATCTTCGAGTGATCAACTTAAGCTTGAATTTTGATAAAATAAATAAATAAAATCTTTAGCAACATTCACTAGTTTGCTACGTACTTTATATATATGATGATATATACTTCAAAAATCTTACTAGATGATAGAACCAGCTTTCTAGCCGGCCTAGGTTGGGGGTTTATCATAGATAATCTAGATTGAAGAAATCATTGTACAAAAATATGGTGTGAAAAGATTTGAAAAATTAATAGTAGCGCATTAATGTGCACGCTAATGCTTGGAAGCGATCAGTGTATCACGAGTAGCAGCTAATTAAAACGTCTGGGCCCTGAAAGCTGTTTCAACAAAGCTTGTACAATACAATACGAACAAAAACATACAACGTTTTTCTTACATGTATTTAATTCTTTTATTATGGATATATTTGACGATGATCACTAAATTTCCAATTATGAACCTGCATGACGCCGCATTAATTATGGGAAAACCTGAATCATACCAGTACATCATCATTTTTTAAGTGAATAATTTGGGGGATAGTAATTATTAGGATAAGAGGAGTCTTGGGAATATTTTGTACCTTACTTGATAATTGATCGCATCATGATAGCTACTCGGAATCGATGGTTGAACAACTACCCGCTGGCCATTGTTTACATCATTGATAATTATTGACAATGGCTGTGTTATATATTTTACAATCTATTTTTGGTTTGATTGTATAGTATATGTATATTGTGAGGAAATTGCTAGTCATTAATCAATCTTGCTTATAATATTTGGGTATGTTCGACAGCCAGTCTTCCGAGAACTACTACTATGTAATTATTTATTTTCAATATCCAATATGAAGAAGTTAATCAACTGTAATACTTGCGATGCTAAATTTAGTCAATTAATTAGTTATATAGTATGCCACATTCTGGATCATTTATTTAATATTATGAACATGTAGCAACTCATACTCGAGATTAAGATTCAAGTTCATAATCAGCAGACATCATTTATATGAGAACTTTACGATACAATCTTAAGCTGAAAACCACAAAGATATCGATATCATAAATTGGAATCTAGCCTTATCATAGATTTTTGAAACTGTATACAATGCATTGATACGCGCTGTTAGTTGAGCTTATATTGACAAATTATTAGTTGAATAATAAAATATATTGTAAATTAGAAATTACATATATAAAATAAAATAAATAAACAGGATAAACTTCTAGTTATATAAACCTGTAGATGAAGAAGTTTATAAAGAAGGGAGTTAATATATATATTAAGAAGTGAACATAATACCTAGTTCTAATAAAAAACTTTAAAGAAAGTGTTGTTAGGTTCAACTAGATTATATTGTGTAAGCATCTCAAAAATCTCTTACATCAATATGATGACCATATTCGTTATGAAGTTAGCAATTCTAAGTTGAATAAATTGCATGTAGTTAAAAAAGAGATTTATAAAATTATTGGTATTAAGACTACCCGCTCTACATATCAACTTTGAAACTTAATTCAACGTCAACTTTATCGGTACCGTTTGCATGTGGTTTTTGAGCAAGATAATGGTTCACAACAGGTACATATTAATATTGATATCTTAAGTATTGACGTTAACAAGGTTGCCAAATCAATTGGCACAAGCAGTAACATATAAAAATCTAAAGATGGCTGGGCCCGGGCCATTTGAAACTTATTCAGCAGCCAAAATTTTTATAGTTACCGATCGAAACGTACAATACTAGCCGTTGTAATTACAAATTGTTAGTTAAAATTACACGAATATATTTAAGCTAGGTGTATATCATAAATGAGGTTTTTTAAAGCAATTACGGTAGATACATATACAAATTTGATAATAATAAAAAAACTAATAAAAGAATGTGGTAGATTATTTTTTTAAATCTTTTGATACTTGAAAAAAATTGTAATTTATAAATAAAAATGATTTGTTTATAATTTAAAATCGAGAATAGAATATTTAGAATGAAAACTGAACAAAGCTTTGAAGGCTATTTAAAGTAAGGATAGAATTCAAAATGTTTTTTAATGCTTTCTTTGACCACCTTGTTTCTTGTTAGTCTTTTTTTTTTTTTTTTTTTTTTTTGTTTTTTTGATCTCTTTGGAATTGTTGTTTTGGCTCTGAATTGGCTTCAGCTAGTGCATCACGTTTCCAATGTTGATTGGAATCTGTTTAGTGTTGATTGTTTTATCCACCTTGATTTTGCTTACCTTGTTGGCCTTATTGGCCCCATTGCTTATGTTCAGCTTCAGTATCACGTCTATGATGTTGATTGGAATTTTGTCGACCATTATTTTGCTTCTTATTCAGCTTCTTTTGGTTTTTATTGTTTTGTTTACCTTGATATTGAGTTCGTTGTTGACCTTGTTGACCCCATTGTTTTGCTTCTCGTTTAGCAATAACATCATCTGCTTCATCTTCAAATTCATCATCACTATCTTCATAATCATCCTCATAATCTTCAACTTCATATGCTGGTACTACAGCTTTTTTATTAGCCAAAACTTTGAAATCATCGTTGTTAGTAACAGCAGCAACAACACCTGGGATAGCTCCAGCAACTGGTAATGCAGCAACCCGTGCAGCAATAGTTGAGATGATAATTGAGTAAATAAATTTAGAAGCTACCATTTTTCGTTATATCAGAAAGTAATGGTTTGAGTGGTTTGTTTGTGAGTGTGTGGTTTCGATTATTAGTTTTATTTTTGATTAAGACTCTGAAGAAGAAGAAAAAAAAAAAGTTTCAATAATTTGATGGATTGACGTCTTCTTTTATACCTCCCATTTCCTTCAAGTCTCTTCCAACTCAATTGGAATAATATCGATTTAGGGATCTCAAAAACTTTTCAAAGCTAAAACTTGAAAACTTTGTTGAAAATAAGCAGTATCGTGATAACTTGACAATTTTTTAACAATTTAATTTTTTATTACTTGCTATGGTAAAAATTTATTGAAAAGAGTGGAATGTCTAAGATTTTGACAGGTTTCACGAGAAGCGCCACTATAGCAAAAAGATAGTCATCCCGGTAAGTGAGACAAACATATGACTGAAGTTTTGAAGGGTCGTGATATTATAAGAGGAGAGACACGAATGGAGGTATACCAAAAATTTGATTATATGTATAGTGAAAAATAGTTTATTTTAATTTCAACAACAGTTCAAACTCTAATAGAATCTTTTTCTATCGAATTGACTGTGGTTGTTATTAAATAGGTTCTATACCTGGATTTCAAGCTGGAAGGTTTAAAGTGTAATAGTTAGTTAGTTAAATCTTTACTTCTTATATATTCATTGTTACATTTATTAAAGATAATCTGAACTATAGGAATAACATTCGAAAGTCGGTCTTATAGACCGCTCTTCACCCCTACCTAGTGCGTCTGGACCGAAAGTGTAATATCGCGTGAATGTATACATAGTAAGATGGGAATCAAAGACACCAAGAGATGATAATAAAGATAAGATCCTTGGCGCCTTTGAAACTTTGTACCTTAATATATCCTATAACGACAATATATATATATTCTGGAGTTATAAATGTTTCTCTGAATTTATGAGAATGGAGTTATAAAACTCTTAATTACTTTAATATGGATAAAGTAAACAGAATACAGTTGCAGTGATGCTGGGTAAGTTTTGTAAAATAAAAAATAAAAATGAATAATAAAATAAATATAATAAAAATTAAATAAAGAAATAATAAACAATTTATGATAATAATTAATAGGTGGCTAAAAAAGAAATCTTATTTTATTTCAAATAAGATAGAGAAGGGTGTTACCCATCGTAATTATCAGTTATGAAAAACCTAACCAATGTGAAGTTTAACGGTAAGTTGAATTTTAGTCTAAATTTAGGAGTTTCAGTTAATTAACTGAATCTTTTTTATAACTAATATTCAATTATGATATAGGTTTATTTAGTTCAATAGAATTATAGGAAATAGTACACCCCCAGATAGTTGGAGCTATACCAGTTGCAAGCTTTTTACCCTTTCTTGATGCGTCGGACCCAATTATCTGTTAACCTAGGTAAGTCACTATGCATCCCTTGTATATATAGAGACCTATGTGTGCCCATCTGGTACACTCCTCTATGGAACTGCTTTAGGGTTTGCTATGAAGAGCAGACTTGGGAATTGTACAATTAAAAAAAAAAGAAAGAAAGAAAGAAAGAACGATTGATTAAGTGTCTACAAACAAAACTATCAGCACAATCGGCATATTACCATAAATACGCAGAAACCATGGATTTGGAAAGATACAATATGTTGAGTATTTTTGGTTATGATGTATTTAAAATTTTAGAATTTCAAGACACCTCTTAAGAGATATTGATTGAGGTATACATCAAGAGATAAAAACCTCGATTTAGAAAGTTTTCTTAATCTTATTATGGTTTCGGAATGACCATGTTAACTAAATTTAAAATAATATATTAAAACTTATTCAGATATTATACCCTCATGTTTATAATATTGCATACTGGTAATTACGAATTGATGATTTGAATTCTTAAGTAAAAACTTATGTATCAAATTCTGGGCTATGTTGTTCCAGAATTCTAATTATATAACTCCTTATCCGCTTTTATCCAGAACATTATTGGACTCAATCAAAATATACTAATTTGAATATCTCCTCATTGAAGGTTAGTTGACCATTTTCAGGATAAAGTACTTGTACACTTAGCTTATTAAAATCCAAAATTAGTTACAATATTCTGTGATTCAAAAATATTTCTCAACAAAACAATCCAGATAGTTTAAGTTTATGGAACTGGGGTAAACGTTTCATTGCCAATTTTTTATAATTAATTAGCCTCAAATTTTCTATTGTTTTTCTAAAAGAAGTTTCAACACTTTATTCTCACTGTCATGACCTGTCATGATGATATGGTCTACGCAAACTTAAATTAAATATGTAATAATAAATGTGTCATGAATATCCATCTGAAAAGCCCTGATATTTTGGGTATGCACTAAAATTTCTTACAATTTTATCCACTTATAGCCTCAATAAAGTGCAAAAATTAGTTTCTAAATAATAAAATGCTAGTAAATCATGGGAAGTGTAAGTATTAATGATAAATCTACTTGAGTTTAAACTGTTATTGAGTTAGTATATTAAAAAGTTAATTTTAATTATGGTTAAATCTATAAAATAATTATGGAGTTTGGTCTATACTTTTATGAACGATGAGTGAATATAGATATTTCCAACAATTAATAGCAGTAGAAACAATTGAGTCATAGCGATATTAATGTAATTCTAATATATTTATTACTGATATTAATAACAGTTTGAGACAGACATGTGCAAAATCTAAACTAGGTGCAAAGCGAATAAAAGTTTTGACAACGTTTGATTTAGTGTGATTGACGTTCATGTTTCTGAAATTTTTACATTTTGCTTGTTCATGATTTTCTAAAGTACAATTGAGTATATTAAGTTGGCAAAAAAAAAAAAAAAATTAATAATAATAATAATAATAATAATAATAATAATAATAATAATAATAATAATAAT
>JAKTSB010000320.1:0-22107 GCA_030579975.1 Blastobotrys buckinghamii (nom. inval.)
AACAATACCAATTGTAACACAGTCAGATAAGATCTATGGATGAAACAGTTATCAAAGTATGGATGAGTATCCGTTAAAAAGAAAAAAAAACCTGTAGATTGCTTAGTCACAACAACTTAGTCACAACATCCGAATGTTCTTCCTATAGTTCTAATGTCCTTAATAAATGTAATAATAAATAATAAATAATAAATACAGATTTAACTAACTAACTAGTCACAACAACCGGGTAACATTAAAAGTTTGAAATTGGGAGAAAAGGCTCTGGTCAAGCAAATTTGCCATAATCAAAAACTGACAGAATCCCCTCCTTCACGGATATTTTTATACGCGCTTTTCAAAGACAACATATGCGGTATCATGCGTTGCAAAACCAATGTATATATATAATCGTGTTAAATAGTTGGAAAAGCTGGTACATATAATTTCAATTTGACTTTAAGCTTCCATACACTTACGCAGACTTTTGCATATAAGGCATTACTGGGGCGGAATGTCTTGATAAAGTCTGTTAACAATTAATAGCTCTATAGGGCTGTTCAATATATTTAATTATGAACCAATTTTGATAGTTTTAGTCATTATTCACGTTTATGGCCATAGCAGTCAATTGATTATAAACTTATTGCAGCAATTGTATATAATGATATGGCGTGCTTATAAAGTTTATACTTAACTGCAATGTTGGATTAAAATATATGTGCAACTTGTAAGTTCAAAGCGATATATTTTGCATGAGACCTACAAGTACTTGTACAAGCTCAACGCCCTGTAAGTAAAGTGTACTGTATCCACTTATACACCATTTAGTTGAATAAATTAATTTGATATATATATAGCTATAGTCATGTTTACTTAACAAGAACTCGAATCCTAGGTTTAGGTATACTATAGCTATATATAGCTGGTATTTTTACCGTAGCCTGAATAAAATCCGATATTTCATAGATGAGTACGTACCTGAGTATTGGTACTTATCACCAAAGCGTAATTTTCCCTAATTCAGGAATAATATATTAAGTTACAGTACATATATATATTAAAAGTTGTAACCTTTATAAACAAACAGGATATCTCTATAGTTTTGTTTATTTTTTAGCATGCCCCATAAATTACGTTGAAAACTGAAAACTGCTTAATGATGATCTTAAAAGACCAAACTGCGGTAGTTTATAATTAATGTAATGCTTAAGTATAACTAATAGCAATTTGTAATAAATGAAGAAAACCTATAAATCTCATTCTTCAAATTAGTTACTATCAAAAATCTCTATAGTATACATTCCAATGACATACTTGTACAAGTTGTACGTATGATAATGCAGATTCTTCAAAAAATACACCTTTAGTAAAGTTATATCTTGAAACCTCCGATAATGAATGGTCTGGCCACAATTACAATACACCAAATACCTAAATTCATTAGGGGATGCATGCACATGGAGCAGCTTCTATTTTTTTTTTTTTTTTTAACTTCAAAAAGTATTCAGCTTCCATAAATTAACGAGGAGTATATATAATATATTATAATAGAGATATAAATCAAGAGCCTGTGTGATTTATAATTATAGTTATCATTGTTGATCATAGACTGTCCGTGTGATGCATGTGTAAAGAGTTTCCCCTTGATACGCGGTCCCTTCTTAAATCTATAAAGTTTATTTGTTTGCTGAATATGAAAGAAAATCTTTTTAATTATTATAAGAATAAATAGATTATCCCAACTGCTCGGATTATATACGAATATCATAAACTGGATATATACTCACAGACAAGTACCATTTGCACTTTGTTCTGACTGCTAGCTTTTGATACATGTATGAATATATCAATAGCTTAATTTTTTTAAAAAAATTGTGTAAGGCAATATGACATTGGATCATGAGTTTTAAGGAAAGTAGCGTTAACTTGAATTATCCAGTATTTGATGCAAATAGGAAAAACATGATATGACTCTTCAGATTAATTATGGCAAGTGGCTTATTAAATGTATGAGAATCGAGGGTACTGTCGAGCAGATTATTAACATATAGCCAGTGCTATTATAAGAGATAGAAAAAAAATCTCCCTACAAAATCGACCTAACGATAAGTATAAAAGTGAAAGCCTCGTTTATAAACATAGAATGATATCATTGTTGAAGAAAATTTACAAGTTACACTTTTAAGTCTATAGAAGCTTAATTCAAAGAAACCTTTCACCCATATATCATTTTAATCAGGTGGAATTCTCATTACAAAGTTACTGGGTATAAGCCAGGAAAAGAACATCTAGATATTTTCAAGTATTTATGAAGAGTTTTTTTGACAGAAATAAGGGGAAACGGTATCATATATCGATTAAATTATAAAATCGAGCAGACTTACAGACCTAGGTTTTTTTGTATTTTCTAGCGATAAATTTAATCTTTCATTTCAACTTTAAAATAAAAAAACTAATCTTATATATAAACATCTCCTAAATTTTAAGTATACAGAATCCATTATTCTATCGTGATTATTAAACTATAACTAAAATTAAAATATATTATGATGTTATTGCGTACACATATAAAGTTAGATATTAAATTTAAACTAGATTTTTATTATTATGATTATCAGTTAATTGCAATTAATTGTAATCTTGTCATAGATTTTAAAGTCTGAATTACTGTTTGCACAAACTAGCTTTATAAATTCATCAACCTAGTTACTAACTCCGTGGCCATATGATAGCTTGACCGATGATGTTACTATTGCCATTTACAATCTTTCAACCAATCCATCTGACGGATAACCTACACTCTCAAGGTGAAAGTAACCTAACCTAAAATACCAACAGGAGACGTTGATATCACGATATCCGGCTACTTTTATCGCAAAACGAAACTATAGTATACGGATGTGTACAAGCTTGTACAAGTATGTGCCGACGATCGGATAGCTGCACGCGCTGATATTACCATACTAGGAAAACTGATTGAAAAAAAAATCTTCTTCACACTACGGTAGTAGTAGTAGCATTTAAAAAATCAGAATCAGAATTTTAAACAAGCCTGAAATTTAAGAAGATGATTGACCAAACGTTTTAAAATTTGTATATTGAGTTGAAAGGATGCAAGTAGATTTGTCGTAGACATATGTTTCTTTTTCGTTTTCCACAGTAGTTCTCAAACTCAAGCTTCACTATATATAGGATTGAGATCATTATAAAAATGCATGGGCGTAAAAATTATGTATCATATATATATCCGGATTAATTAACAGCTTGTGAAAAAAAAAAATTTAAAAAATTGCTGGGATACACAGACATGATTTTAACCAACTGACACAAGATCATTGTAGGTTGCAGGTTCAATAGTTACAATCTATAACTGTAGAGCTTGATAAATAGTTTACTGGTGCACTCGTAGATTGAAATCAATAAGATAAACGGATCTAGCGAGCATAAATTGCCTAGTATAGGCTACAAAGTTAGCAATTCGGGGTAGTGCTTCCAATCATGAAAATCTCGAACCGTGATGTATACATAATCGAACTAAATTATCAAGTTTCTGATCAAAGATACATTGGTCAAAGTTAAATAGTAACTGCCGTTTGAAATTTTGTCATTACAACATCCCAATACCCAGGTTAAAGTCACATTATAATAAAAGTTTTATAATTGATCAGCCTGAAAAATCTTAGATCTTTGTATACCAAGATCCATGGATGGATCACAGGTATATTAACCGAACCAAGTATATATCAGCGCATGTAACGTGCTTAGCAATCAATATATAAAACACCGTTATATTCACCTGATTTTTTAGACTTACAGTAGCTTCTAGTTAATCTATCGATGTATAGAAACCAAAAAAAACAGTTTGAATAATGTTGAATATATAGATTCAAACATTAAATTTAGGATCCAGCTTAAGGCTCTTAATGTATACGAGAAACCCGTTAAAGGTATACTCGAGCCACTGTGGATGATGATACAACATGGACATATCATTACCATCACTACAGGAACACTACCGCGTGATCTGAATAATGTTTACAAAAACTTTTTGCAATTCTTGTTAATTAAAAATTTAAGCCATAGTCATCATCTCAATGTTTGTCTTCCACTTCTTAAGCATGCAAATCAAGAGTAACACCTTATCAATTTCTTGCACTCAAAAGTGTAACCTGTGAAACGAAAAATGTATGCATAGGATGTGTGACATGATGTCCACCAGGTCATTGGTTCGGTTATCGAAATAAAACTGTTGATCAGGAACATCAATTATGACCAGGACTTTTTTCTCATCACACAAAAATACGAGCAGAAAGAACACCGCAATACTTGATTATCTAATTATCCCAACATAACATCCATATAGAGGCGTCTATGAGCAGTAGTATGATCCAGGCGCTTCTTAATCAAGTACTTGTTTTAACTTACTAGTACATTATCAAAAACAAACTAATTTAGACTGGATTAATTAATAATGGTAAGAAATCAAGATTGTTCCTTTTTTTCTTTAGAATAGCACAACAACAAAAAAAGCGTTTTTGTTTCGTTTTTGATGCATCTGGATCGGTTCCGATCGATAAGCTGTTAAGCCTGCTTGAGTGACCCGCATTTGAACTAATTTCAGGATTTTTCAGCTGCGAGTTTGCTGTGGCAACCGATCACCGGTACAAGCCGCGCCTTCTACCAGCTGTAAACTTGAATTTTAAATTTTAACTTGTGTGGAATAAATTGCATTCATGCGCTTAAACTGTGCAGCGTCTAAGCAGATTCTCACATTACAAATTTTATGTGATAAAAAATCAGCTAGGTCTCTTTTAAGCAGCCTTAATCTCTTTCTCTCATGCAGATTTTTTTTTCTCCCACACACAGGTAAAAGAGAAACCCAAAACCAAAACTCCTTTTTTTTCTTTTTTAAAATTAACTTGAACAGTCCATCATACCTATTTTTTTCTCTTCTTTCTTCACACTTTTATTTATTTTAAATATCACAACTGGTTTGTAATTCAACCGACTCGATAATATTGATTCGACAATTTTTGTATATTAGAGATACCAGAATAGAAGGAATTTAGGTCGATAATCCACAAGTTTTAATTCAAAGTTTTAAAAAGTTGGGGTGGTTATATAAAAGAGAGAACAATTTAAAGTTTGTCAAATATCCAGTTTTTACTTGCAGTTATAAGAGAGTTTATTCTTGTGAATTTTTTTTTTATAGTTTTTATTAGTATACTGTATTAACTTTCTGAGAAAAGAAAAGTGCACTTATTAATAAAAAAGTGAAAAGGGGGATTAACAAGGTTATTGGTTGCAACAGGTACAACAAATTTTATAGTAATAAAAAAAAAAAAAAACAATACCTGGGAGAGTATTAACTATACAGTTAAACCTTTTTTCTAAAGCGAAATCCCAAAGATAATAAAATAAAACGATAGAAGAATAAGTATAATCCTTTTCTTTTTTTGGAATTTTCTAATCTAAATCTCAAATCTTTTTTTTTCTCTCTTGTCGAGATCTTTAAGATTAGTTTTTTTTGATTTTATTTTTTCTGATTTTTTGACATCTTTTTATAATACTCTACAAGTTCATTATAACAGTTTCCTGGTGAAATAGTTTTAAGAAGAAAAAAATGCAGAACGGTACAAACGGTAGTGCAGGTGGAGGCTTGGGATTATATGGAGTTAATCATAATCACCATAGAGCTGATGATCGAGGTCACAATCATCAAGACGATGATGAAGTTGAATATTTATTAGGTATTCATGATTTTCGAGGTAGATCCGAAGACGAATTATCATTAAAAAAAGGTGATCATATTCAAGTGATTGAAACTGATATAGCCTTTGGAGATGGGTGGTATATTGTAAGTATATTAATACCCAGCTATATGGGTAAAAAAAAACAAACAGTACTAACAAAAAATTAGGGTCGAAACTTATCAACTAATGAAGCCGGGCTATTTCCCAAAGTTTTCACTACAACATTGATTTTGCCAAATAATAATCGATCGGGTATCGAAAATTCACCAAATCTCGATACTGGCAATAACAATAATAATAATAATAAACATATTTATTCACAGACAAACCAACAACCTCTTGTTCAACAGTCATCTCAACAACAACAACACAAACAGCAAAACCAACAACAAGAAATGCATCCTCAATATACTCAACAGTTACCAACACAACATATACATTCCCAAATGAATACTTCATCGGTTCATGATACTTTAACAGATATAGACGAAGCTATAAGTGAGATCAATAGTCAAATGAATACTAACAACAATACAAATACTACAAAACATCATAGTACGCGAAGTGCAAGTTTAAGTGAGATATATTCGTTACAAAATAAACCTGGAATGCCAAATTTTGAAAGAATACCAGATTGGTCTCCTATTGAAGTATCACAATATTTCGAAGCAAGAGGATACGAACCAAATGTAACTGAACAGTTTATTCATCATAAAATCACTGGTCAAATTTTATTAGAATTAGAATTAGCATATTTGAAAGAAATTGATATAACAAGTTTTGGCACAAGATTTGAAATTTCAAAAGATATAAAACAACTAAATTCATTTGTTAAGAAGATAAAACAACAGCAACAACAAGATATTACAAATTCACCAGCAAGTATTAGAAGACAAAGCATGAGCCATCAATATACCCGTACACCATCACGCCATAATAGTATTAGCAATAATAATAACAATACACCAGTATTTGGAGCAAGATCAAGTTCATTAAGATCAGCGAGTTCAACAACCCAGTCACCAGAATTAGAATTACATATGAGAAAATCAAGTACATCATCATCAACTAGACCAAGAAATAATAGTAATACCGAATTTAATGGGTTACAATCACCAGCTCAAATCAATGAAACTATTATGGAACATCCTCAACAACAGCAACCACAACATTCACCACATCAACAACAATCTAATCATGCTAGACGATCATCATATGTTGAAGATTCAAGGCGTAGAATGCATTCAAGAGATGGTTCATTTGATACTATTACAGCAGAAGATATAATACAACAAGCTACAAGTAATACTTCAAACAGTAATGATGAAACTAGAAAATTTGGCCAGTATTTGAGAAAACGGCATTCACATTCTGGATCTAGAGGATCCAACCAAATTGAATTTGATGATTTAAGTTTGCATACAAAACCAAACAATAGTAAAAGAAGGTCAACACTATTAAGTGCATTAATGGGTAATGGTGGCGGATTAAGTAGTCAGCCAACAAGTCCTCAACAAAATTATAAAGAAGAATATAGAAATGATGTTGAAGAATTTGACGATGATGATGATGATGATGAAGATGAATTGAGTTTTGATAATAATAATCGCTCAATTGATAAATTAAGTGCAACAATGTTAAATTCAAGTGCTGAGACATCTCAACCTACGGATTTGAGTAATTATCAACAGCAAATTTCATTCCAAGATAAATTGGAACCACCACCATCAATGAATAAAGTTTTGAATGGTAATGATGATCATGTTTTAGAAGAAAATGAAAGTTACGATAATGAACCTGTACCATTGACTAACAGTAAGTTGGAAGATAAACCAATGGATGTTCAAGGTCAAAGAATTCGATTAAGACAAGCATCATCATCACAAAATTTGAAACGACCATTACAAAAACAAAAGACTAGTGCATTTTTAGAAGGTATTAAAACAGTTACCGCTCAAGATAGTTCACAAACTTCTGATCATAGTGGATGGATGCATAAACGTGGTGGCATTAGTGTTGGTAGTTGGAAATCTCGATATTTTTGTTTACATGGTACAAGATTATCATATTTTCAAACATTATCTGATACTAAAGAACGTGGATTAATTGATATAACAAGTCATCGAGTTTTGGCAGCTAAAGAAAATGAAGATAAATTTATTAGTATATATGCAGCAAGTGTTGGAGCAGGTCGACATGTTTTTAAATTAGTTCCACCAGCTCCCGGTAGTAAAAAAGGGGTTACTTTCACACAACCAAAAGTTCATTATTTTGCAGTTGAAACAAAGCAAGAAATGAGAGAATGGATGGGTGCATTAATGAAGGCTACAATTGATCGGGATCATACTGTACCAGTATTAAGTTCTTGTGCAACTCCAACTGTTACAATCCCAAAGGCTCAAGAATTATTTGCGGCTTCAAGAACAAGAGATGAAGATTTACGATCTAAAATGATTGCAAATGGTAATAATGGTAATGCTAATGCATTGGCTTCTAATAGCACTAATAATCGATATACAAATTCAAATAATAGTGATGATCCAGATTCACCTAATAGTTCTTTAAGATCTTCTAGAACTGGTAGGTCAAGTGCAACAAATAGTTCATCATTAAAAGTTGGAACCACAAGTCCCAAAGATTTTCAATTGATTCCTGCAACTCATGATATTAGGCATCTAACTACAAAAACAGCCGGATTAAGAATAGTCACAGATTTAGAAAATAACTAGTGTACTATCTCTTTTTTTTTTTTTTTCTGTTTTTTGTATTTATAACTATTTATATATTTTTTTATTTATTTTTAAAAATTTTATTGTTAGTTTGAACTGGTCATACTTTCCAAACTTTCTTTAATGATATGTGCACCCTTTGGATCCAAATTCAATGCGATAGTAAAATGTTTAACTGCCAAATCTCTAGAATCCATTTGTTTATATAATTGGCCCATCATATAATGAACACTTGCTTCATTTGGTGTCATATTTTTCAATTCTTCAAATTCTAATAATGCAGCATTATATTGTTTTAAATTCAATAAAGCTCTTGCCTTTTTATATCTTGATAATGCAGATTTGGGTTGAATTTCACATGCTTTTTTAAAAAATTTCAATGCTTGTTCATGATTATTTTTTTTTTCCATTACCATACCCATACAACATATTAAAACTACATTATAAGGATTGATTGTCATTGCTCTTAAAAAATGTAATTCTGCAACTTCAATATTGCCTAATCGTAGAAAAACCATTCCCAAACCATACCATGCATTATAATGTCGATTATCTTCTTTAATAGCTAATCGGAAACTTTCTTGACCATTTTCATAAGCATCATTGGCAATATGTTCATGGGCTTGTAAAGTATATGCATATGCATTATTTGGTTCCAATTGGATAGCTCTTTTAAAACATTTTAATGCTTGATCAGTATCTCGTTGTAATGAAAAAGAATTACCTAATGTACACCAACTTTCAGAGCTTGTTCGATCCAAATCTATCATTTCATGAGCTAAAAATGCTAATGATATATCGTTTCTTAAATGCCATAATAATGTAGAATAATAATCCATATCTTCTGTTCTACAAGGATCCATAACCCGTAGTTTTTGGAAAAATTTCTCACTTTCATTATATGAAACTTTTTCAAAATGTAATCTTGCAATTTTTGAATATACCCATGGTGTTTCATATTGCTCTTTTGATAAGCGATTCAAAATTTCTAATGCTTTATCACATTCGAAGTTACAAAATGCAAAATATGTTGATGATAATTTATAATATAAATCATTCAAATATTTATATGCTAATTTTTCCAACATTAAATCTGAACCTGAATTATCTCTATCAACTTTTAATTTACCTCTTGATTGTAATGTTGATGTTGTTGAACCTGTTGATGAAGAACTTGTGGGCTTTTTCAATGCATTGGTAGTTGTACTACTAGTAACTCTATCTGCTCGTTTAGCTTGTGTACTTGGTCTCACTTGTCTTCTAGTTGGTTCGAATAATGGTGGTCTACTGCTACTAGTAGTACTACTATTATCAGCAGTCATGCTTCTAGTTGTAGCACCTGAACGTTTTAAAGGTGCAACAGGTACTTGTCTTTTAGACCCATCTGATGGAGTTGAGAATTGATCTTCATTTGTATCATCAGAAACTGGTGTACTTAATAAATTAGTCCTACTTTTATTGAAAACTGTAGAAGTCTTAAATAGCATTTTGTTAGTATTCGTATTTGTAGTATTGTTATTATTGTTAGTAGTTTTTGAAGGTCCAAAAGGATCATCTTCAACAATATCATCAACTTTTTTGTATAATTTTTTTAAATTGACATCTAAACCCATATCTGCAATTCCTTTTATAGCTTCCCAACAATAACTATTTTTACTTAAACATGATGCAAAAGACGTAACAGCCCCACTTGTATCATTTCGTTCTTTTTGTAATTGACCTAATAATAAGTCTATAACCATTTTATTTGGTTCAAACGATCTTTCGCTATCACTACTAATACTTTTGGGTTTCTTAACATTCCAAAGATGAGAATATTTTTGTATAACTTCAATCCCTGGTGTATAAGTCTTTAATTTTAAACAACTTTTTGCATAGATATAAACACAACCAACATGTTCAACATCACAAGTAATAAACGCTGCTTTCTTATAATTTCCTTTTCTATAATATACCAATCCTAATAAATGTCGTGAACTTAATTTTGTATCATTTAGCGCCATTAATCTCTCTGCTGCAAATTCCGCACTATCCAGCATATCAAAATCTAATGCTTGCCAGATTTGCTGCCGAAGTATTAATCCAATTTTGTCTTTCTCTTTCTGACTATTCATCTTTTTTTCTGCTAGTGCTTAGTCTATTGTTGGTTGATGATGTTGAAGTAGTATTTCTTTGAATAGTATTGTTTAAAAAAATATAAAAATGCCAAAAAAGTGCAAAAAAAATAAATAGCTTTGAACCCCGATCCGGAAACTTTAGAAAAATAAAGTTTTTACGCGTTGAAATTTTTACAGTGTTAAAAAAACCTTTCTACATATCTGCACAGGGAAAAAAAAAAAAAGTTACGAGGTGTCAAGTTTTTGTATTATTCAATTTTATTACATCTTAAATTTTATCTATTACTACTATTATCATAAGACAACACACACACACACATAACTATAGTGTTATTAAACGATGTTAGCTGGGCTGACGAGTTTGTCAAGTTGGATATTATTATCATCATGTATTAGTACAGTTAATGGATATTATGTCCCTGGTTGGTCAATTAAATCATACAAACAAGGTGATAAGATTCCTTTATTTGTTAATAAAATTACTTCAGATTCAACACAATTACCATATGCATATTCAGAATTGCCGTTTGTTTGCCCTGTTAAGGGTAAACCAGAAGGATTAAATTTGGGAGAATTATTCAGTGGGGATAGAATTATGGAATCTGAGTATAAATTAAATATGATGGATGGGGTCAAGTGTGCAGATTTATGTGAAATTAAATTAGATAAGGAAGCATTAGAAGAAGCTCATGAGCTGATTCAAGAGAACTATATGGTGGAATGGATTGTTGATAATTTGCCTGGTGCTACGGCATTTGTATCAGTAGATAGAACTAAACGATATTATGCAACTGGGTTCCCATTAGGATCAGTTGATAAAAATAGTGGAATGTCATTATTAAATAATCATGTGACTTTATTAATTAGACATCGCCCTGATAAACATGATAAATCAAGACAAGTTATTGTGGGATTTGAAGTATACCCAAAAAGTATATCAAATGATTCACCAAAATGTGCCAAAAATAAAGATATTATTTCACCAATGATTATTGATCCTACTGCAGAATCACAAACTATTAGATTTACATATTCTGTTCATTTTAAAGAGGAGTTATCAATAGAATGGGGTAATAGATGGGATACTTATCTAAGATATTCTGAAGAATCTAATAGTGCACATTGGATGGCTATTTTAAATTCAACAATGTTGGCAGCATTTTTATCAATTATTGTTGGTATTATTATCATTAGAACTTTAAATAAAGATATCCAAATTTATAAACAATATGAAAATTTAGGTGATCCTGATAAAGATCCAGATGAAGTATCAGGTTGGAAATTAGTATCATCAGATGTATTTAGAACTCCTGAATATTGGAATTTATTACTATCATTAGTTGGTAGTGGTACTCAATTATTTTTTATGAGTTCAGTAGTTGTTGGATTTGCATGTTTAGGCATTTTAAATCCTTCTTTTAGAGGTGGGTTGTTAAGTTATGCATTATTTTTTTTCGCTTTTGCAGGGATTGTGGCCGGTTACGTGTCTACGCGTTTAAGTCGTGATAATAATAATTCTAGTGATAATAAAAGTAATGATAATTGGATGACACAAGCTATTGGAGCTGCAAGTTTGGTTCCTGCATTGATTGGATTCATTGAATTAAGTTTAAATATGATTTTATGGGCTAATAGTTCATCATCAGCATTACCATTTAGTACTATTTTAGCTTTATTATGTATGTGGTTATTGATTTGTGTTCCTTTAGTATTTGTTGGATCTTTAGTTGCATATAAAATTAAACCAAAAGTTGTACCGGGTAGAACTACATCAATCCCAAGACAAATTCCACCTCAAAATAAAATTAATAGTCCAATTGTTTTTACTATCGCAGGTGGATTATTACCATTTGCATGTATCTTTGTGGAATTAGAATTTGTTTTGAGGACAATTTGGCAAGAAAAAGCTGCTTATTATTATATGTATGGCTTTTTTGCAATGGTAGGATTAATCTTATTAATTACAGTTATTGAAACATCGATTGTTTTAACTTATATTCAATTAAATAATGAAGATTATCATTGGTGGTGGAGAAGTTTCATTGCTGGTACTGGATCAGCATGGTGGATTTTTGCTTATTCGTTATATGTTTATTTTACAAAATTGGATATTAAAGGTGTATCAAGTACAATCTTGTTTTTAGGATATTCTATTCTGGGTTGTACAATTTATGGATTAGTTACAGGTACAATTGGGTTTTTGGCTTCATATTTTTTTATTCGTAAAATTTATTCTGCTATAAAGGCAGAGTAGTTATATACATTTTCAATTAAATAGAAATAAAAGCTTTTTAATAATAAATAAATAATTTTTCAGTAAAGTAAAAAAAAAATCAAAAAAAAAAAAAAATATTAATCAAAAAAAAAAAAAATTAAAAGGATGATAGTTCATATAAATAGTGCGTCTCATTAAATCATATCATTCAACATTGTTAGTTCATTTTTCTAATATAATTATGTTCGAAATAAATTAGGCTTGTTGCCCAGGTAATGGGTTTTGTTGAATATATTGATTGTTATCTTGGTACAACTGCTGAGGATTGTTATTACCCTGACTGTTATTGTTGTTGTGATACTTATTGTTATAATTTCGATTGTTGCTATTATAGTTTCTATTATTATTGTTGTTATAATTTCGATTGTTTCTGTTATTATGTTGATTATTGTTTCTGTACCCTCCTTGTCGGTTATTGTTATGATGATGATTTCGTTGATTATTTCGTTCCATACTTCGTTGTTGTCGATCTTCCTTAATTTGATCCAAAATTTCTTCAGGAACTCTCATATATTTGATAGTACTACCTCGAACATACATTTCAGCAATTTTTAAAAAGCTTTCTCCATCTGAACTGGTTTGAATGACATCTTTTAATGTTAAATTCATCCAAGTATCACAATTAGATAAATGACCGTTTAATGTTTCACCGGATTTCAATTCAACCAGCATTGGTTGACCTTGAACGGCGTTCAGTAATGATAATGGGAGCATTTTGTTGTAGTTGTTCTTTCAGTTGTGTGGTAAGTTGAATGAAAGAATATTTTATTCTATCTAAAGGGAAAAATAAAATTGTGTGAATAAAAAAATGTCGATTGACTTTTTTTCTATTTCTATTGTCTGTGGAGTTTGTGTGATGTGGGATCAAAAATAAAAAAATTTTGATTTGTCCCAACATGAATTAATAGACTACTTTATAATAATAAAGGAGCTCCGCGATCTGTGTGCTGTCTCAGATCACAGCCGCACAAAACATAAGGAATACCAGTTTCATGAATGTCATTTGGTTTCGTGATTGTAATTTCTTATAATAGGGCTATTTGAAAAGATTGTAATTGATCTGGTGAATATAAATATAGTTTAAATAATCTTTAGTTATAATTCTGTAACACCCATTGCAAATATATTCAAAGTCTTGGAAGGAATATTGTGGACAATTTTTGGTCTTTTTTAACTGCAAGCGCTGTTTACCAATATATGTAGGTATACTCATTTCTGGTTAATTACTTTGATCTGATCAAAATAGTATAATGAGCCCGGTGGGTACCAGTAATCATAAAATTATCAAGAACAAAAGCTATATATATACTTAATTAACTGAATGCCTATAATTTCTTTTAGATGTAGAATAATAGGTTAAAGCGCTAGCGATTCGTGATATCAATTTTATAGTATACATATATATAACTATCGATAGTCCTATCAATATCTGCTACCAGCTCAAGAATTCATGTTTAACCATACGAATGCCTCATATATATATATATTATTAGAAATGCCTAATATGTATTTGTATCTATTTGTATCTTTCATGCAAGAACAGCCCACTGTGGGGACCTACTGCGGTTCACTATGGATCGATTAGTACGTACTAGCACTATATGGAGAGTTTATATATATACCATGCTAAAAAGTCTGCTTAATATTAGAATTTTTATATAGTACTAGGGAGTAATTTGAAGTAATATCAGGAAACAAACACATGTACAATTACATCTCAGTGGTGCTTATAATTAAGCCAGTTTAAGAATTTTGATGCTAAGCAGCCTTTCAATATTATAAACTGGCTTATTTTATGAACAACAAGTGAGTTATATTTTTCAAAGTATAGAACCTAATTTGCCAATTGCGGTTCGAAGATCTGGTTAAATTTATATATATTGAAATTAACTGAATACAAAACTGTCGTTTCCTTAAATTGGCAAGACTATCTAGTAGGTATTCATTACTTGTTTTATATAGAGTTTTAATTGTTCAATTCTGTATATATCATGCGTAGCATGACCACAATTGGTATTATGAGGGGGCTAATCTCTTTAACAAGATGATGGATCGTTGACAGGCTGTGGCCATATCAGCTCCGTGATTTTCTTTCTTTGAGGCAGAGCACGCTACCATTTTACCATTTGGTCGTTATATATTGTTATTATATATTATATTTTCCGTTGTGGTCTAGATCCGGCCTCTGAGTAAGTAATTGTTAACCTATAGCTAGACCTAGTAGCCTGAGTCATATCCATATTTACTAGCATACGTGTTTAGAATTAGGAATTATGTATATTTTATATGGAGTGAATAAAGTTAGTTTAAGAAATTTCGGTTGAACATCAGCGCAGAAATAATCATATTACAGCTCTAGATTATAATTCAACAGCTACACAATCTCTTTCAGGTCACTTATAAAGCAAAATTCAACTCTATTATTATATGACCATTAGATCCACTTATAAGACTCGAATCACCATACAGTAATAAATACAGGCGATTCGGGAACTGTCGCATGGGTATAGAGACATGGGCATACAAATGGCCATTGCAATCGTACAACAGTGCACATGTAACCTCGATATACACAAATTATATCTAATAGCGATCTACTTTACTTTCATATTTTATTACTGCTACTTATTTGAACCATTTACAAATAATTTATACCAACCCATTCATCAGAACGTTATTATATTAATTTAGGTAACGTTTTCACGCACAAGCGCCTATAATGAGCTTCACGAACACGACTAAAATCTTCCAAAGTGGCGTTTTGTTTTCGCCTACTTGAATTTGCATGAGGTAACAAAAAGTCCCAGCCACGCAGGATTGGATTGTTAAGTGGACAGCTGCCATGGCTGGCTGCATAATAAAAAAATTTAATTTAAAGCGTGTAAAGTGAAAAAAAAAAAAAAAAAAGTTTTGAGAGATGATGCGCGCGATTAAATTAATAATTAAGGCGACCTGAACACGAAACTCCCAAATCCTCACTAGTCCAGCTGCTAAAACCCAATTTAAACTCCCAAGACCGTGTATGTTGGGCAAGTGCGTGCATTTTATTTTTAATTAACCGCGCAGTTGCAAGAAAAAGCTTTCGTAATGTTCTAGTTTCCTTGTGCTGCGTTGGCAGCAGCGTGTTAGCGAACGGGTTTCCAGGTGAGTTTTACCACCACGAAAATTAATTGTCTGACAAGAAGCGTGTAATTATAACTATAGGAGATATTCGAAAAACCCAGTCCAATTGAACAATTATTAACAAAGAACAGGCCTACCTTATAATTCAATTAAAAAAATAATAAAAATTGATTCTACTTCAGTTCCTATTCATTAAAAAACAGTATTCAAACTTATTTGTTTCGATTCGATTACTTGATTCGATATATTATCAGAAATCTCAGTTTGCAAATTAGCACAGCTTAAACAGGTGAGAAAAAAAAAATTTACGACGCGACCTTTTTTTTTTTTTTTCTGTTATTGTAAATTAGGTTTTTTTTCCAGTGAGAGAAAAAAAAAAAAATTCATCACCACTTACATTATAGCTACCGCTTATTACAATAACCATCAAAAACTAATTTAGGATTAGATTGATCTAGTTTTATTTTTTATTTGGATTTTGCAATAAGAGACAAAATAAAAGGATGGATCCAAATACAATATACAAAGCTACATATTCAGGAGTAGCTGTGTATGAATTCCCATGTAAAGATGTCGCAGTTATGAGAAGAATGGGAGATGGGTGGGTTAATGCAACACATATCTTAAAAGTAGCAGGATTTGATAAACCTCAAAGAACAAGAATCTTGGAAAGAGAAGTTCAAAGAAATACACATGAGAAAGTTCAGGGTGGATATGGGAAATATCAAGGGACTTGGGTTCCATTAGATAGAGCTAGAAATTTGGCTATTCAATATGATGTTATAAAATTGTTGGAACCATTATTTGATTATACACCAAGTGAAAATAGTCCTCCACCAGCACCAAAACATGCTCCAAAGACAAAGTCAAATGCTCGTGCAAGCTCTAATTTAGATAGTAATGGTGTTCCAATACCAAAAAAGGCAAGAAAGTCAGCTACAAATAACAATAATAATAATAATAATACACAAGTAAATAAATCAACCACAGAAAAAAGAGGTAGAGGTAGACCACCAAATAATCCTCCAGTTATTCAACAAACTACTTTACCAAATTTTGAAGATGATATGGATGAGATTTTAAGTGCTGATAGTGCATCGGTTAGTTCAAGATCTAGTTCACCTTCGGATTTCATTCCTGATAATGAATTGGATGAATTAGATGGTTATAGAAATGAATTAAATGATTATAATAGTGTTGCATTTTCAATGCAAAATCGACATTTTTTAGATGCTGATATGATTGCAGCGGAATATTCAAACAAATTATTAGATTATTTCATGGCACCAGATGATGAAAGTATTCCAGATTTTTTAATTCATCCACCTGAAGGATTTCAAATCAATCAAGTAATTGATGATGAAGGTCATACTGCATTCCACTGGGCATGTTCAATGGGGATTTTAAAAATTATTGAAGTTTTATTAAATATTGGAGCTGATATTCATGCTACAAATTTAGCTGGTCAAACTCCATTAATGAGATCAGTAATGTTTACAAATTGTTATGATAGAAGAAGTTTTCCAACAATTGTTGAAAGATTAAGAGAAACTATTTTTTATACAGATCCTCAAAAGAGAAATATTTTACATCACATTGCTTCAACAACTTCTTCAAGGTCAAAATTATCAAGTACAAGATATTATACTGAAATTATTCTGGCAAAATTATCTGAAACTCAACCAATGCATGATTTGACACAATTTCTAGATCGACAAGATGTTAATGGTGATACTGCTTTACACATTGCAGCAAGACATCAAGCAAGAAAATTGTGTAAAGTTTTGTTATCATATCATGCATCAGCTTGGATTCAAAATAAGAATGGTGTTACAGCTCATGAACATTTAATACAAGATCCTGATATGAAAAAGTATCTAGATTCAGATGTTTTATACCAAGCACAATTAAAATCAAGTTCACCAACTAATGATGCTAATACTAATGCTACAGCTAATGGTGAAGAATCAAAAAATAACAATTCAACCCAAGAAGATGGAGTTGCAATAAGTAGTACTAATAAAGCGAAAGAATCGGAAAAGGAAAATAAAGAAAGGGAAAATTTAAAAATTAAAGAAAAAGAAAAAGAAAAGCAAGACGCGTCAGCAGCAGCAGCATCGGCATCTGGTACTAATAATTCTAATACTTCTAATAATAATAATAACGCTACTAACAAACGATTGAAAATGTCATTACCACACGTTGCAGAAAGTGCTATCAAAGCATCACAAATGATTGCACCATTATTAAATGAAAACCTCGAATTACTTGCTAATATATATGATAAATTATTGACTGAAAAAGAAAATGATTTAAAAGAGGCTCAAAAAACTTTAACAGATATGAATACTGACATTGCATCAATAGATGAAAATATTCGTCAAAAGGAACAATCAATTGGACAAGAAGATCGTGTTAGATTAGAGATTAAAGATGGACAAGAAATCATTGCATTCAAAATGTCAAAATTAGAAAAATTGATCGAAAGATCACAAGCAAAAGATTTGGCAACTTTAGTTCAAGAAGAGGAATCCAAAATTGATACTATTATGAATACTGACTTGCAAAAAATCAGTACAGAAGATGAAAATACTGATCAATTAATTCAAGAATTGAATGATTTACAACAAGAACGAAAAACTTTAGTTAAACAGATTACTGATTTACGTGCTAATGCTGGTGTTGGTGAAAAGATGAATGATTATAGAAGATTGATTACTACAAGTTGTGGTGTTGATCCTTCAAATATTGACGATAAGTTATTAGATTCAATAGCTCAGGCTTTGACAGAAAATCAACATGATGATTTAGAAGAGCAAGAAGCTGCTCAACATGATGGAACTCTTAATAATACTAACAGTAAAAATACTAACAATAATAATGATAATAACACCAATGGTTCAAGTGCTAATGGAAATGGTAAAGAAAAGCTATTGGAAAAGAAAAATAATAATAATAATGTTATTAGTGTGTAAAATGTAGTAACTATTTGGGGAGGTTTTTATATTGTGTATTTTAATTTATAAATTATATATATTTAATGATATTTAATGTCTATTTATTCTTATCTGTTCAAAAATCTTTATTTATTTGTAGATTTATTTATTGTCGAGTTTTAGAGTTTTTATTAATGTCTTTCAAGTTCATCAATTGAATTTTAAATTGAAGGGGAAAAACGCGTTCCAAAAATTACAAAGAGTAGGTATTCGTTGCTATGGAGGGCTGTCAAAAATAAAAAAAATAAAGATCTGACGCGTTTTTTTTTTTATTGTAGTACATCCATCATCCATAGTATTATCAAGCGAAAGAGCTCAAGCAGCAGTAATTAAAATTAATAGCTGTGAGTTCCAAAACGTTTCAATGACTTCATGCTGCGGTGCTACACCTGCCTAAAATACTTGAATCTCTTTGATTACTACAACTAGAAAACTTTAAAACAATAGCCGTTTTTACACTTGTAACAATTATATAAAATATCGATCACGACGTCGACTTATACAAAACACTAATATAACAATTGTTGCTTATAGAAAGGATACCATAAGTTTGGAGGCTCGATTTAGACGGGTATATTCAAATGCACAGGTTGTGGCTTATGAGGTATCAAATGGGTTAAGATTTCTTTACAAGTTAAAGTTAAAGTTAAAATTACAAGCCACGGCAAATCAGATTCTATTATAAAAAACACTTATGATGAAAATGTAAATGAATGCATGGTCTATCCGCGGTTCCATTAACTTTATCTAGGCTAGTCGCTGAATCAAATCTATGCAACCATGCAGGCACTATAAAATATGATTATAATCTAACTTATCGATCATGGCATGCATAGGATACCATAATATTATAGTTGTAGCTGAATTCAAAATTATGAGGGTGTCTATAATTAAGTTCAGCCTCATAATCCTATATGTACTAGTGCCATGGATCATTAAGTGAATCAGTACGTTTATGAATCATTAATTAAGCAATATGTGTATATCCATATACAAAACCTGAAACTTGAGATTAGGTTTATCTATATATTAGTTCATCATCGATCTGCTCCATGGTTATTATGCACATTTAAACAGTCATTAAAAACGTCCTATTACCTAAAATTGGTACCCTTACTATTTTGCAATTGTATAAAAATATGTTAAAACTATTGATTGTGATTATCCATAGAATATAACATACCCCTATATAGATGTATGCATGTACATATATGAGAGCCAACGACCGCCATGGTGTGATCGATAACACCGCGGAATTACGAATTGTTGATGTAATTTCTTTAGTGCTCACTGACCAGTACGGATTGAACTCAAATCCGAGCTGGCCGGCGTGCCATCAAACAGTCGAAAATAAAACAAACTATCATGATATATACTGCCTTCATTACTCTTATAATCATACTTTTTCAAAGTATGTCCTATATGTCTCATACTACATATAATTAAGCACAAGTTAGTATTGTGCAATATCAATTGATTATAGATCTATATATAGTTGCAACGTGTATCTATAATTTTAGCATGCTTAAGATCCAGGGAACCAACATATTTAAGATAATACAATTACAATCGCGAGAATATATCACATATATTGCTTCCAATTTTTCAACTGTGTAACAAGATATTATATAGTGTATCTGATATTGATATCCCACTAGAAATGGTCAGTTTTAAGGTACCCTCAAGTTTAGTAGATGAGATGTCTCAAAGTATAATTCGGGAGGCTTAACTGTGATCTATTGTTAGCAGCAAACACCTAGCTAAGTTTAAAATAATAATGCATATCTATGACTATAAATTTTTAAAGATACATCATTTTAGTTGAATTTATCTAGGATGTATCATTTGTTGGTTTAGGTTGGATTTAAAAATGGCATGGATTGTTTTAGCTGATCTCGAGTGATGAAAGATATCTTTGTCATTATCTACATTATGAAGATCTCGAAGCTCAAGGTTATACAATTTTGATTGTTTCTAGTCGATGTTAAAGTAATATAGATACCAAGCTTAAGTTCTACAAATAATTATTGTAAGGTGGTATGACATATATCAGGATGATATTATAGTTAGGTAGCTTACTCCATTCAATGCATGATCATTCAGATTCGGTCAATTTAAATATAATTTCCATTCACATTTATGTATAAATCTAGATAAACAACCGTTTGTACTGTCGGAACTACAGTAATAAATAAGCATCTCAAGTTCTAACCATGTCATTAGAAATATACAAATGTAATTGATTGCCCAATTACTTACTGATAAGTGAGGATTGCTCAATCCAACCAAAACCGTTGAGAAAATCTACCTGCTGTTGATCCGGATCATCCCATTTGGTGATTCATCATCGGGATGCTCCTATATCCAATGAGATGCTCCTATAGCCCAATATAGAATAACACTATAGATAGAGGATGTATATATATGGTACAATACAGTTAATGAACTATATCTCAGGAATATTATTTACATTATCTAACTCTATGCTCTCATCTTGTTACTAATTAATAAATTTAAAAATGCCATTTTTTTGGGACTCGAATGCAACGAACTTGATTTCCTATTAAAAATCTCAACAATCATTAAATTTCAATGAGCCCATTTCTTAAAAACATCTGTATTAGTATCCGATGGGTTGGCCTGAGTATTGCCGTTCTCACTGTGTAAAAACTATAGTTTATAATCACGCGTAAAGTCGGGTTTTAACAATATCCGGGAAATTATTTTCACAGCTTCTATAGTCAATAAATATCGATAAATATTGCGAATAGGAAACTTTTTACGTACATTTATTCGTTCAATTATTAACTACTGTAAGCATTCACCCATACACCATATTTGATAATTGCCAATGCGGATAGTAATATTTCATTATGGTAGTTCGAGACTTATAAGTGTATTAATGTTACAGCCAAGCACAGCACAAAAGTGATGGCACCATTGAATGGATTATCTTAATATTGAATTGCCTTGTTTTGGATAGTTGACCAAAATAAGAATAAAATTAAACCGAATCTTTGATTTTGAATTGTTACAGATCTACACGCTTCAAATTTATGTGCTAGAATCTATGACGATCGATCAGTAAATGAAGATCTGTAGACATGGTGTGGTGTTCTGGTGGGGGGGGGG
>JAKTSB010000321.1:0-22065 GCA_030579975.1 Blastobotrys buckinghamii (nom. inval.)
TTTTTTTTTTTTTTTTTTTTTTTTTTTTTTTTTCTATTTCTTCTTTTTCATTGATTTGTATAGATCATTTAATAAATTATTAGTTTTAATACCAGGAGAGACAACATTCTTTGGCCCTGTTGTAGTCCACCCACCTTGTGGTTGTTTCAATGTTTGACCATGTGTCAATGTTTGTTGGTATCCTTTTGTTAAAGCATCAAATACTTGTTGATTATTGAAATTGTTCACTGGTTTATGATTTTTTGGGATTGTGTTTGCTTGTGCTTGAACTGGAGGGTTAGTTGGTTGGCTTGGCATGGCTGATATTAGAATTTTTTTGGCACTGTGTAGTATGATATTAGTCTATATTGATGAAGTTCTATAATGTTGGTGGAGAAATTAAAAGGACGTGGTGGTACTGAGTTGTCTATATTGTAAAAATCCTAATTGTGAAAAATTATCAACTGCATCTGTTATTTCATTGTTAAGCGCTTTTGTTTTTATCCGTGTTGTGTGAATATTTTGGGAGGATAATAATCAACCCAATCAAGATAAAGCACGTGACTTTTAGTCATGTGAAAGATGGTGCGGCTTGTATGTCTGTTTTGTTACCAGGATCTTATGTTTTTTGAGGATGGTATCGCGGTATGCCGATTCTACCTGTTTCATCTTAGAAACACTACTAACCGGGTATAATACTTTTAGTATCAAAAGAATAGATTTATAAAATTCGCAAGATAGATACTCTCACAGTATACACGAGATTATATAAGTCATATATTATCCTATATCGCTGGGAGTATATAATTGGGTAACATGATCAAAATTATAAATGGACCATGGTTAAATTGAATAAATGGCTAATCAATTTTTTTGAATTGTCTATTTTATAGCTAGCAGCTTTAAATCTTCTTACATTGAAAATAGTTAACAATATTAAACCGAGCCAGCTTAGCTCACTATAGTCTCAAAGTCATTCTAATATTTATTAAATTTACTGCAAACTTTCTCTACTAGTTTATACTAAGTATCGGTAAAGCAATTAATAGATCATCAGAAGCAAAGTTAAGCGTTTAAGCTACTACAAGTATTGGTGGCTAGTGTACAGCCACAAACTAGCAAGTGCGGTTAACTATTCTAGGCTATTATAATAATAGATCTTATCAGATAAGTCGATTTTCTGATCGAGCTAGCTGACAAACATATCTGAATTTAGACGGTATCTTAGATAGATATAAAGAAAAGAAATTTAACCGTTAGATAGAAGCATACTAGTTTGACTTTGATATATTACAATTGCATAGGTCGAGGCAATTGGATTTATCAAATTACAGTATACGTACTTACCTCGCTCAATGCATGATATAGCCAAAAATATAGATGAGTGTGTCTGCAAAACTGTATTAATATACAATTATATATATATATGAATATCAGTTATACTTTATAAACTCACAATATTTTAGTAAGACTGTACTCAAGCCTTTATTGCCATTCAATTGGTTCAAAATGCTACACCCAGTAACAGCTATAGCAATCCAAGCTCATAAACAATCTGTATAGAATTCTTTGATCATATAAACCTCAGAGAAAGCTAAGAAGTCTCAATTTAAACAAGATCATCCATGGCATGCACTGTATTATACCGATCAAATTCATCACTTTCTCGATCGACAGTTATTGAAAACATTCTGTAACTGAAACTCATCTAATGATACATCTAGAACTTGAGTTTAAGTGTAGTATATATACTATAGGTACGGCCTAATGATGCTTGCAAATTCATTTAAACGTACGTACCCTAAATTTAATACAATATTTGCGCCACTCGTTATATATCAATTGGCCTCAGAATCAAAATTTCAGGAGTTTTTTTTTCAAACAAGCATCCCCCCCTGAATTTTTTGAAAATCTTCTCCCCCCTGCCCCCCCCCCCCCCCCTTATTTTTTTAGCAACTTGCTGGAAGATCATTCAAATTTAAAGTATGACGATCAAGACGGAACCTTAAGTCTCAATTGTATCATCCGAGTTTCGACCTTATAAAATTCGAATTATAACTATAAACAGGACCACAATTTTACATGATTATGATACAAGCAATTCCTAAATAGGTGCTCGGTGTTTTAAAAAAGTTGTCAAAGTGTTCTTTAAATTTTTAGACTGGGCAGCATCGTTGCCTATTCTAGACGTTGATTCCGTTTTTTTCATTATTTATTGCTATAGAAACCAATTAACCAATTCTTTGCTATTGAACTATATATAGGATTTATATCCGGATAGATTTAAAATCTAATCTACATAGTATACAAAAATGTGATATCTTAAATGACTTGACATTTTATTTTGTAATTAATTAATAGGTGCCCAATATTATATATACTATACCCGTATTGAAATCCTGCTACGTACTGTTATGAATTACTTGCCATACCATACTTGTACTGAAAATCAACTATCATAAACAGCCATTAATTCAATAAACTACAAACTGCTACCTGCAGTTGAGGTTTGATGATTTGGACTAATGTCTTGCTATTTAAGAAATCTGATCTACCGAAGAAATTCTAATAATGGTTTTACGATTACAACGTGGCCAATGAAAAGTCACTGTTCCTTATATATACCGCGTACACTACCACAATCAGGTCGACGACTTACACTTGGTGGCTAGAATGTAGAACAGAATTTCCCATGGCAGTAAAGTTCAGAACTGCACTGGGTTGATTCTGACCAGTCGGATTTCTTCGATACAGGTGCGCTTAGTGACGCATTCTTATTGTTTGAGACCGTTTTTTGCATAAATTAAGCAAGAATCGCCATGGAGATGAACAATGCATGATCTCAAGCAAAGCATAACCCCCTTATGAGCTATCATCCACCCTCGATCCGAATATTACAGTACAGTACAATGTAGAGGATAAATCTTTCACAACTCCATCAAACGGTTTTGAAGAAACGGTTTTAATTAAATTTAAATTTGCACTAAGGTGATCGAACACATAATCCTAAACTTTTTCTTCAATTTCTTAGTTTTTTTGATCATACAATCATCGGTATAGTGTTATTGTCTGAATGAGCCATCTTTTTTTTTAGAACCTCTTTGATGCGAAGGGTTCAACAAAGCTATACATTTTTTAAGCAATAGGGTTTGGGCCAGGTTAACCACCTGCAGTTTATCAAACATATTTCGGACCAGGCCGGCGAGTAAGTTCTTAAGCTGTAGCTAGTACACTGCGGCTCTTGATTCAGCCATATGGTCTGAGACATTTGGAGGTTTAAGCTAGCGTTAAATTTCCGGCAGTAAGTCTCATTCTTATAATTAGAATTTTCTTGAGGCTATAAAAGATTAGTATTAGTAGTGGAAATACTGTTATTATTATATATATACTCATCTCATGGTTGGGTTCGATTGAAATACCCAAGTGAATCCAAGTGAACTGAAGAGTTGAATTTCGTACATTATTATGATGACGATATGCTTAATTACAGTAAAGAAAAAAAAAGTTCATCCTCGATCGATGAGGTGAAAATGTTTTAAAAAAAAACAACCTAAAAACACACCCACAGAAACAGAGGAATTCAGTTTTTCCGAATTTGGCAGCGCATCCTTTTACCCTCATAATGATTGCTATAGCTTGTCTGGACACACTGAACATTTGTAAACATAATAACTTGGTTGTCTACTTTGGAGTATTATTTATAGATTTTTTTTTTCTAGTACAAACCTACTGCCAATTTAATCTATAGCCTATGGTATACTCCATCAACATTTAAACCAACTAATAAAACAGGAACACGATAACATTTTAGGAAATTTATTGAAATTTATCATTCAATAAACTTCTTATAGTCATAAATAGGGTTATTATAATTTATATAACTGATTAGTTAATTCGTATATATTAAAGGTAGTGCATCCTAGTATTGTATATTACAGCAAAACATCAGATTCGAATACGAAAATGGACCTGATTGATATACTATCAAGATAGAAATAAAATAAAATACACCTAAAATTTTAAACGGTGGAGTCAGGAATTGTGTAAAATTTGACAAACTTTGCCGCGAAAAATAATATTTTTCTCGACTTGGACCCCTGAGAATTTTTCTTCTATAGTAACTCAGCCTAAATCCATTAGTGTTTTTTTTTTTTTTCTGCCTTGAGGACTAAAATTTTGCTCGCCGCACGCGATTTGGATCGATCTGTAGATCCAGAATAATTAAGTCTGCATGCAACAAATCTCAACATTAATCTGACGTGGCAATACAAAACTACAAAATATATGAAATTTTTAGTGGTCATCACAATGGGCATATATATATTATTAAAAAACAAAAACTAGAAACAAATAATTAAATAAAAGTTTAAAATAGTGCAAACATTTACATGATAATTTGAGGAGTTTCAACATTACCACCAATACTCTTGTGAGGTAAAACTCTACCACCATTAACATAAACTTCATCCTTAACTTCAACATCATCACCCAAGACAGAAATATTTTCAATTCTTGCCCATCTACCAACAGTAGAATTCCAACCAATAATAGAATTCTTAACAAATGCATGAGATTTAATATTTGAACATTTCAAAACAACAGATCGACTTAATCTTGCACCTTCACCAACAACAACGTTTGGACCAATAACAACATTTGGACCAATTTTAGCAGTTGGATCAATCTTGGCGGTTGGATCAATCATAACATTACCACCATGAACAAATGGTTCTGAAGTAGATGCTAATTTTTCTGGACATTTTTTAGCCAATGAAGCCAAATATAAACAAGTACCGGTTAAGTAATCACCTGGTTGACCAACATCAGCCCAAAAGCCTTGCAAATCAAATGAATGTAAAGTACCTTTTTCAGCCAAAATTGGAAAAGTTTCCTTTTCAATACTACATGGTCTCAAAGGAATATTATCAATAACACTTGGGTTTAAGATATATAAACCAGCGTTAATTCTGTTACCAACAAATTCAACTGGTTTTTCAACAAATCGATCAATTTGGGTAGAACCAGCTTTGTGAACAATAACACCATATTTAGATGGATCATCAACTTTAGTAGCAACAATGGTACCTTCACCACCATGTGATTTATGGAATTCAGCCAATTCACTAAAAGGATATTCACAAGTAACATCACTGTTCAAAACAAAGAATGGAGAATCATCTTTTCTCAAAACTTCTTCAGCCAATTTTAATGGACCAGCAGTACCTAATGGTTCAGTTTCAACACTAAAAGTAATATTGATACCCAATTCTTCTTCATATTTTTTCAAAGTTGAAACCATAATTTCTGGTCGATAATTGACTGCCAAAACAATATCAGTACAACCTGCTGCTGCTAATGATTCAATTTGATGCAAAATAATTGGTTTATTGGCAAATTCAACCAATGGTTTTGGAGTAGTTAAAGTTAATGGTCTCAATCGAGTACCAAAGCCACCGACTAAAATTAAACCTTTCATTTTTGTTGTTTTATAAATATGTTGTTATAAATAGTTAATAATAAATAATAAATATAGGTATTAGTAAATTAGTAATTAAAAATTTTGAAAAAAAGTGAGAAAATTTGTTAGACTTAAATAGTTCACTTTAATGAGTTGTTGCTTCTTTTGTTATAATAAAGGTATCCAAAAATATGCTTGTTAAAAGAGGGTTTCTTAACTTATTTTTTTGTTGTTATTATTTTGAATAGGTTGGATGGATGAAACGTAAGAAATTGAAGTCAAAGAACCAAGAAAAGAGAAAAGAGAAAAGAGAAAAAAAAAAAAAAAACCTTAACTGAGATTTAATGGAAAATTGAATGTTTTTATATCTGTTGAAATTATTTTTAAAAATGTTCTCTTTTTCTATTATAAAAAAAAAAAAAAAGAAAGAAAAACTTGATACAGTTAAGCTTTTCTGTTGTAAGAAGAAAATAAAATTCTAAAGTCTGAAGAGAGAGAAAAAATTCTAAAAAAATTACTTTTTTTGCAAGCCACCTTTTTTTTTTTTTTTTTTTTTTTTCACTGATCACTATAGTTTTCACCCCTTAAAATTTTATAATGCTACAAGCAGCGCAGGGGCGGGCGCGCGCCAGACGATCATTCTTTCAAGCTTGTTGCGGCGGTAAGGTAAGGCTTGTGCTTTTTCAAGCGGGTGTAAGCCTATTTCTATTTTGGTAATAAATATTTCTATTGGTTAAACCCAAATTGGGATTCGTGATGCGTGGCTGCTGCATTTTTGCTGAATTCATCCTATAGTAGAAAAGAGCTATAAGGTCCAAAATTTTAAAGCAGCACCCCTTATTTCGTTAATTATAATTATGATGAATGATAGAGCCATCAAACCGTTGTCGATTGCATTGTTTGACTATAGTAATTATAAGGTTGTGATAGTAGGATGGAGACAGATCATTGATAGAACAGGAAGTACTATATATGTGTCATTTTACTCCACGAAAAATAAGAGTTAGAATAAAGCTTTGTTCAACCGATTTCAATGCCACGTATACAGTTGCTGAGTTAAAATAATATCAATGATTTTTCAAGATTTCGATCCAGTTCAAAAAGTTTAATGATGACAATAATTGCAATGGTCATGCATTTTGAATGAGCACAAGTTTAAAACATCTTCAACCTTTGAAAATGTATACAAGTGTACAGTTGTTCAAGTGTATGTATTTCCATCCAGCTTAAACTCAATACACTTATCAAGGCTCAATAATAATATTAGGTCTTGAAACCTTATCGTTCTGGATAGTTAACCTTCTACTTGGACAGTATACATACTCCATAGGTGCTGTAAATCTGCAATTACGTGCTCAACAGCAGGCTATAGAGGCACACAGCTTAGGATCGATTGGAAAATCTATCGATGGATACAGGAAAGAAAGTTTGTAGAACAGGGTCACTTGAAAAGAATTTTTTCCAAGACCTTTGAATTGAATCTTCCCTATAGTTTGAGTAGCCCAGGAACAAAAAGAAGGTTAAATATCTCAACTAGTTTAAGAACTGAACAAACTGCAGTTTTAGTCTTGCTCATTAAATTATTTGATAATGAATAAAGAATTTAAAAAGTTTATAAATTCTAATTAATCGCCTCTAGCCTATAGGCTTAATGGTCGAATATAAGAACCAGTAGTTACAACTTTGGCAAATTGAGAAGATGTCATTGTATTTTTATGCGTCGATGAATCTATGAACCTAATCGAAGTTATTATACGATACTTGTCTTTTTGAATCTCGAAAATACAACCAACACTAGAACCAACTCGATATCGCTAACTGATTCTACACCTTAAGTAATATAGCTGATATATTTTACTAACTGTTCACAGAAATAAATTATTTCTCGGTGATTCACCTTAAATTCTACTGTAAAATTATTCATCCATTCCACTATATCCATATGTAAAGTCCAACTCAGAATCTAAACAAGAACTAAGTCATCATTTTCTTCGCATCAATAAAATGGTTTCTATTTTTAAATGGCATGATTTGGAATTTTAAAATTTAATGTCTCATATTTTTATTATTAGAATCAAGCAGAGCTAAGAGGAAAAACTTTTACCTTTCATGCATGCACAAAATACTAACAAAGCTTTTTTTTTCCTTTGCAGAGTTGGGTCGGGGAAGTCGGGAGGTTCCAGCACTGCGAGGTATTTTTACTACAAGGTAGCATATAATTAGATTCTTTTGAACTGTCTTTTTACACTTTAATAGGACAGTTTATTGAATTTTTGACAGATCCTCTATAGATTCAAGCCGAAAACTTACACTTCGTATAGGATCTTCTTGATCCATAGCACATCTGATATTGATACTCGTGTTTAATTATGAACTAGATCTTGAGATAATGTAACTAATCCCGCTTAAGCTCCATGGTTCAGCCTCATCTAATATCACGATCCGAAAATCTAAATTAAGAAGACGTTTGTTTCTAAACAATTGAGATGTGCCGGTTAGATTATTCTTTTTTTGTTTTACAAGATCTAAGGCATTATTATAATATACAAAGACTATTATTACCTTAACGAATGTACTTTTTTACATATATGGATTATAAGATTTGCTCATGTGTTATGTATACAATTGACTTGACTAATTGGTCGAGATCTCTATTTTCAATAGTTTTAAAGATTAAATTTAGTAATAATATTATATATCCAATTAAGTTTCATCTGTGATAATAAGGATAATAAAATTTTTTGGGTCAGTTTTTTGTATCAAAAAGATTCTTTTTAAACCAAAATAAAGAACTTGCAACAGTTGACACATTATTCATTAATTGCTTTCTTGAACATATGTACAAGTGATTGCAACATGTGCACATCAGTTGCACCAGGTTTATAAACTGGCAATTTATAGTTATTGTTTTTGTTAGCTATCATTTGCAAACAAGGTCTCCATGTGCTCATACTTAGAAACTCTTGGCCCAGAGTTATTATAGATTTAAATATCGTTGTTATAGGGAAGTCCGACTGTGATATTCACCAATGAACAAGTTTTCAAATTAATCATATAAACATGTTCCAATAATGCTATTAATAGATGGACGAAAACTAATTTAAATATTATCCCACAAGGGTAATGCTGCTGCATTGTGTAATCACAATCGAAACTCACTTACCTACACTGAACTAGTTCTGTTTTTTCTAATTCCTTAGTATGTCTTTTTACAAGTACAATACAGATAGTATTGGATGGGCTAATATAAATTCATATATAAACAATGCTATAATCTAAAACGTAAAAATAATTTGTGGCTATAAGTTAATCATGTTTGTGGCATTTTTACGTACGTGGTACCCCATACTAGATTGTACCTGAATGATTGAATGATTGATATAATTCCAAATTTAGAATCACTGATCAGTGATTCACTGGTTTGGTCTACTCCAAACTGTTAAAATCACGATTTTTAAGTGATTTGGTTGATTTTCATTAAGACGAGTCTTAAAAACCTCATCAATAGACCATTCGATCCAAAAAAAAAAAAAAAAATTTGAATGATAATAGAACTTGGGATTTAATATACCTCGACCGATAATATTAATCCCATCTAACTTAAAATATTATACACGCTGCTAATATAACTTTAGCTACAATAATAGGATACTGTAGGATCCTTTAAACAATTGACTTAAGTTAATTAGGGCTGATTAAATTCTCTCAAGATCCTTTAAATTCTGGATTCTTTAGGGATATATATTTTGCATTTCAAGCCTGATGTCTACCTCATCGCGATCTTCCCCACTTTAAAAATTTAAAGCAGCCTATCCAAATCGCAAGGGTGTTAATTACACGATCTATATGGTGTTGAAACAAATTATGGGTCGTGTTTCTATAATCGATTGGTTATGTAGCTTCTATATATATATACATATATAATGGCAGTTTATCCGATCTTTTCAGATTAAAAAATCAGTCCCAATTTCAATCAATCCATCGATTGATTATAATGTGATTCATTAATTAGATGTTAAAAGGGGTGAGCTCCTTCCTGTGCAACAATGAGGTTATTTTAGCTGCAGATGGTCATGATACCAAATGGTAATGTCTCCTAGAATTGCCAGATAGATCGTTTAATCACTCCACACCTCCTTGATTGATATCGATATGATCTGAGTATCTGCCTATAGTTACTATATTAGACGTGAATATATATTAATCAGCTGGGTCGTGTCCATGGCCAGGGTCTACATCTGAATGTAAGTTGCCATGCATGCATGGGTCAATTTGAATTATACTCGAGATCATGATATCCGATGCATATGTTGTTGTACGAAATTCTAATTAAGTATGCACTCATCAATGAGGAGGAAAGTATATCCAGGTAGGATCCTTGACAATTAATCAGTTAGATATATATATATATATATGGTGCTGGTTTATTAAAAGATAATGCAGTACGATTATTCTTAACTATTGTTAATATTTTCTGTGACAAAATTCCTGCTGACCTGAGTAAAACCTAATTAGATTAACCGTTACAGACTAATTATTCTCTTTAAAAAAATACACGCTTAGGGTCAAAATACTGTGTCGGCATCCAATATCCATCATAAATGATATATCATGAAGCAGGTAGAGAAACATTTCTGTACCACCACACTGGGTTCTATTATAATGTGGCTGGCATTATGCTCACCTTATATTAAAAAAGTAGACTAGTTGAGAATTGTTGAGACCAATTGGGTAGTTATTAATGATACACATTGAGGGAGTAATATCTTGAGACCGAGCCTCATATATTTTTTGAACCGTTGAGAACGCCACACTGCTCAGTAGTTTAGAATTTAAAAAGGTGGTTAGCGATGAAGCTTAAGGAAGAGTTTAACTTGTAAGTCCTCGGGTCGATATGTTTTATTGTCCAATCAAGACACCATTTGAATCACTGTGATTCCAAAGAACTGATGCATGCTTACATTAATAGATAGAGCTAGCTTTTCACAGTTTTTAAACACCTTTTTCTCATCATAGTTATTATATGCGATTAATCCATAGATATATAGGATTGACATTAGACTACCATGCGATAATTCCAATAAATGGAGAATTGGTACTTTTGAATGGTGACCAATACCTTAACCCACATTCTTTTTGAAACAATTAACCTTCTCAACACTAAAACTGTATTTTTAAAATATGACCATGGCGCACTTACCGATTGCTCGAATCATCAACCCCGGATGTTTCTGTTCGAACGACCGCAGTGCCATTTGATTATTTCGAATCCAACATTAATTAAATTTAAGTTAACATTTGCAATATTGATTTAGCTACTACACAGATTAGTACACAACACTCATGATATCATGTGTCACAAGAAAGGTAACATAATAATTTTGCTTAGTCGACACCATCTGTACATACAACTGTACATACAACTGTACAAGCGTTGTAAACTTGAGATTAAACCGAAATTTCAATTTAAATACGTTAAATTATTGCAGTTAATTAATATATATTCTATATCTATAGGTATTATATACATTATAATCAATCTTATGAACATAATAAGAACCATTGTTTCAAGAATATATATAATCAAGTATGGCACGCGACAGGTATTTTTTTTAAATTATATATCCGTTTAAACTTTATTTCTCAGCGCTTAGTGTTTAAATTTAACTATGAATCCTAAAACTCTAGAATTTTTAAGCATTTTAAAGGCTCAAATGTTTGAGTTGTTGAATCAGTAATGATTTTGAAGGAAAGCTTTAACCTTAATTGAAGATACCGTAAATCTTTGCAGCAGGATGGTAATGCATGGGGAAGTAGACTCATCTTAATTTATTTGAGCCTTCATGTATGATGAAATGATCGATTGAAAAAAGCCAATAAGAGTTATAATTATTGATGTAATAACTGTGAAATACTGGAAATCGGCATATTAATTAGAAAAGCAACTATCGATCATACTAACCAATGTTCTAGTAAATTGCGTCCACATTTTATAACTTATATTAATACCCCATGAATCATGAAAAAAATATTCTCTTCATATCAAGAAAGCAGTAGCATAGCACATAAAATTCTAGATATATGTAATAAAATCTACGTACAACTATTAGTAGCATATTTGATACTTGCATATCAGCTAACAGTATAATAAAATTAGCTATATACAGGTATTGCAATTTAAAACTTGTATACAATAATTAGCTATATATAATCATTGAAGCAATATATACATATGAGCACATACATTCATGTTCCCCAAAACTAAGTTTAGCTAGCTTAGGGTTAAACATCGCAACGCTGTTAATTAAGGTTTTACCCACTATTTCGAGTTTAAAATTCAATTTCAGACATAGCTAAGATGATACTATAGTATTATAATCAAGCTGCGTATGCTATGACACCAATTATATAAGCTCACTGCCATGGTCAATAATACAAAACTATAGAGATCTTCGAATCTATGCTCATAATCTGATCTGTTTTATGAGTAGATACCCTGTAGATGCATGCTTGAATGTAGATTTTCAGAGCAGCGTCAATTTAAATTATCTCCACTTCAGTTGACCTATAGAGTTATAGTTTTACGTTTCATGAAATTTTAAGATATATGTAAATTTTACAGTATCGAGTAAATTATAGTAGCTTAAAAAAACTATAAAAGTTAATTCAAACCCAACTTTGAACTGCAGATAAATCACCCCATTCAATCAACTTACAGTGTCTACAGTTAAGAAACCTGTATTTTATGGTTACCATTAAAGTGATTTTCTCAACGCGATTGTATAGGGGTTTTCAATATTTTGAAGTTTTATAAACCTTTTTTGTGGGAAATGAATTAACCGGATCTATCCGAGTTTTTATATATTTTGATGTGCTGTGGTGAGCTAAACCAGTTGCGCCACACCCAGTGCGGCTGAAATCAAACAAACCTTATCTGCGTAAAATAGTAATATATATTTCTTGTGAATGTCACTACAATTTTCAAAGGATCAAGCACTTAATGCTGGTAATTGAGATCTTGGATAATATGTAAGAAAAAATGTGGAATTACGAAATACCATGTAAACTATATGGGTATCCAAATAAGTACGTTGTATACTATATTGTCTTTGACCTCTTTTTCTGGAAACAGCCCTACTGAATTGGCGGTTTTTCCAAAACAAATATCGAGTATCATCACAATGGACATGAATAACGACCTCAGATTCTTTTGGGGCCCTATAGTATACAATATTTCAATCATCGTAGCTATAATTTTTAGTGTCATTGTAATATATTAGTTGTTTTGGTGAGATTCAAGGACTACAGTTTTACTGCTTACCAACTGCTTCAATAGTTTAGTTGAAATTAACTAACTTTATTTTTTATTAGTATTATTAATCTATTGATGAAGTATGACTACTGTAGCTATGTATTGACAGCTGCAAAGCTCGGCAACGATCGATTGCCATGTATCATTATGTGTGTTATACTCGAATACAATATATCTGGATGTATATATAGATTCGAGTTCTATAATATACTTAGTAAACTAGTCCTACTTTGCTAAACCTAGATTGCAATTTTAATTCAATTAATTGAAATCTAAGGATTTTAAAACAATCAATGCTGGCATATTCAAATATTTATAATACTAAAACCCAATCGTTTGAAAATTTTTCGATCCTATGTTTAATTCAATACTCACAGACATCTTAATTAAAAAAAGAAAGGGTGTTATTAAATAGCGTAAACGTCTGATACTTGATAAATAACTTAGACTTTGTGACCTCTTCCAATATATCATAATTTAAAAGATAATTAGAATCGAAATCTATTATTTCTACTATAGTATACCCCCTAATATATTATAACGATATAGAGTTTAATCATTTACGTGTTACTGATTTTTCAAATTTATGGGATCAAGTAACTGAAAGCTCGATTGTTCAAGCATTAGGCATTATTCTTAATAGTGCTAAGTTTCCAATATCGGTATGCTGTGGTACGGGGAGACATCGTACAGGTACAATTCTCAGCTGCTTAAGAAATTGAGATTACTAATTAAGCACAGATCAATCAGGTATTGTACAACATATAACCATATCCAGGGTATATCCCTGAGGTTATATCAATTGCTCCACTTATAGTAGTATTAGATTGCTTTATTCAGGTTGAATAAGTTCTGCCTTAGCACCATATATAATCAGATGTATGGACACAAATAATTCAAAAGCCAACTTAATTTCTAAATGGCAAATTGGGATCTTCAAAGCAGCCAGTTCTTGCGCATCATCGATTTTATGGGGTAGAACCATTGCTCAATCCAATGATGCTTGCATGCCACATTTGCAACTGAAGCGGCTTAGTCTCCAGTCTCTGCATAATCACATATATCCCGCTCTATCTCTGTATACTATACTATAGATAGACCAAGCCTGAATAGTTGGCTATTGCCAATTTAAATAATATTTTTATGCAGTCAAAGCTCATCGTCGTCATCGATACCAAACATGGATCTATAAGATCTAAATTTCAGCCTACAATAGAAATCGTTATGGCCTCACCTTATTATTAAAAATCATCCAGAGCAAATAATTACTGAAATCGCGCAATAAAAGATCTCATCATTGATACCAATTGTACAACCAGCACTCATTCAACAGAAATCTACTATATGTAACTTGAAATGTTTTAACAAAAACTACACTCTCCTTCTACTATAGAATTATAAGAGCTCTTTATTTTATTTAATACGAGCTAGTAATTTTCGGTTTAAAATTTTTTTTTTGCAATACAACATTAACAACTCTGTTCCTCCTCATCAGTTTCAAAAGGCTCTAACACATCAGGGGTCTCCACGTCAACAAAGTAAATACCACCCTACAAGAATACTCCTGCTTGAACTACTACTAACCCTTGTTATTTAAGCTTCCGATTAGCCCAGCTTAAAAGTTTAAAAAGTTGCCGTTTGAAATTTTTGCAAAGCTTAAGCAAAATAACACCAGCCTGAATGATACTGTACATAAGTAAGGGGCGGGCGGCGTGTGGTAGTTACCTCAAGCGTGGATAGCGAACAGATCATCCCATCCAACTTAAAATTTAACCACCATCAATTTCTAATAAAAATACAAAAGAAGCACTTGTGTGGTCTCTTCAAGCGGTAAATCATATATATCTGCCATTTTTTTTTAAAAAAAAGAAAAAAAAAAAAAAAAGCTGCGCTTAGTACTTTGAACTTATAATTCCAAACCCCATAATTTTATACACCTTTGATAGTATAAAATTTTCGATATATATATCCTCAATCTTTTCTACTTTGAAGAACAACAATAGACCACTATTAATAAAGTTAGAGAGAGGAATGCCATCATACGACAATTTGGCGGGTATTTACTTTGATAATGAGAGTCAACATTTACCATTAACAAGTGAACAAAATCAAAATCATCATCAACATCATCAAACAACTTCTCACAATGAGAAATATCCTTTTAGTAACCCAGATTCTAGAGTTAGTTCTAGTGCTAACCTAAGATCTGGATTACAAATTGATTCTTTTAATAGCTCATCGAATCTTGATATTGCACAAATGGGGGAAGATCATTATACAAGTTTACATTCACAATTTTATAATAAACCAAAAAAAGTTGCATTAAATACATTACCACCGGAAATTTTAACTCATATTTTACAACAAGTATTAATTAGTAGTGATAGTGCTAATGTTGAATATCATGATTTGACAATTCAATTTGCAAGATTATTAACCACTTGTTATGCATTTTATGATGCGGGTATACCAATTTTATATCGTCATGTATCATTCCCTCATTCAAGAGCATTTGATAAATTTAGACATTCAATTGAAAAAACCGGGTATGGAAATTTAGTTAAAGTATTGGATTTTAGTGCTTTTACATCAGTTGGATTAGGTAGAACTGCAAAAATGAATAATGAAATTCAAATGGTTACAGCAACTACAATAAGAAAAGCAATTGAATTATGTCCAGGATTAAAAGAATTTTTAGTTAGTGAATCAGTTGATATGGATATTGATGTTAATGTTTTGAATGCTTTAAATTCTTTACCATATTTAGATTCAATGGATTTTTGTGGTTCAACTACAGGTGGTGAAAGAGGTTTTACTGGTGCATTTATTATAAGTGATTTTTTAAAGACAAATGATTCATTATATACTTTAACCAAAGTTAGTTTACATGGGTGTACTGTAGTACCATCAGCTGTTTATGAAAATTTTTTACCAAAATTAACTAATTTAGTAAGGCTTGATTTAACTCATACTCAAGTAACACCAAAAGCATTATTAAGTATACCTGCAAGTGCACAATTAACTCATTTATCTTTAGCTAAATGTGTACAATTGAATTCAACAGGATTAATGAATTTTTTGGCAATGCATCCTTCAACAAAGACTTTGGAATGGTTAAATATGATGTATGAATCAACAAAACCTGTACCATTATCAACTAAAGATTTTGAAACCATTTTAGAATATTTACCACCTTTAAGACATATTAATTTACATGGATTACCAGTTAAAAAAATTCATTTAAAACATTTACAAGCAATGGATTTGGAATCATTATCATTAGGTTATGCTGATATTACATTAAATGATTTGATGGATTTTTTACCAAAATTAACCCAATTAAAATATTTAGATTTAACTGGGAATCCTTATATAAATGTTTGGAGTGTTCAAGATACACCAAGAATCTTTGATTCAAATCCAAATATTGATATTTTTGAATTTTCAGCAGATTTTGTAAATAAATTGGAAGGTATTAATATTGCTGGATTTTGGAAAGAAAAAGGTAGAGCAAGAAGAGGATGGGTTTTTAGAAAAAAAGATTGGATTGAAGATGATGGATATAAAACTCCACAACAAATTACTCCAGCTACTCCAGGATTTTCTTTTAGTGCATTAGCTCAAGCAAGATTAAGAGGTAATTCTTTTACAAAAAAACGAGTATTAGATGTTCAACCACCAGCTATTGGTAGTCAACCTGCATGGAGATGTGTTAGTAGGAAAATTAATATGTGTGATATTGGTATTGGTGGGAATATGACTTATGAAGCTTGTAAAGAAAGAGGTATTTATTTATATTATGGATATCATATTTAACAATTGTTAACTGTTAACTGTTAACTTGGACCGTTATATATCTTCCCGGAGTGTATTCGGGGGGAGTTTTAAGGATTAAATAGTTTCTCCACCTCATTGCATTCATCATCGCACTACTCCATCGCACTACTCCAGGTTTTTATCATTAAGTATTGCAAGATGGTCCCGTCACATTAATCTCCAGCATCATCGATCACATGAAATGGGGTTGAATTCTTTTTTTTTTTTTTTTTTTTCTTTTATCAATTGTTTTGCAATCATGAAATAGATTTTAACTGGTAAAATGAGCTTATCAGTTTTTTACAATTTTAATGGACATTTGTTTATTTGATAAGAGTTTTAGCATCATAATGTTTCTAAATCAGGGTCAAATATTTGTGCTGTGCAAGCGAGACACGAGTTAAAAATATAGATATTCGGACGTGCCCGAGTTATCACCGCCCTTCTATAGGGTTCACATATACAAGGTACAATTTACAATACAGCTTTAAATATTTACTTGTAATTATTTATATTTTAAAATCAGGATGGATTGGATCAAAAACTTTTGTGGGGGAAAATTCTCCAGTAATGATCATGAATAGTTAAATTATCCGAACGGATGTATGTACCCATTTTTTCCTTGATCAAATTTTTGAGCTACTTCTTGTAAAGATATCCACCCTTTTTAAGCATGAATAGCCGGTACTCGAATGCACCAATAATTGGTCAGAATTATTCGATTAATGAAAAAAAAAAAAAAAAAAAATCTTGATACTAAGAGGGGGAAGCACAGAAAAAAAGACACAGGTTAATTAATTTAAATACTATTTTTTCCATCTTTCATCCTTCTTCTTTACTACTTTTTTTTCTATTTCTTTGCAACACACTGAGTAATATCTCATAATTACAACCAACAATGTCTATCAATAACAAAACCACAACCTTAAGCAATTCCGAGTAAGTATTGTCTCGCTACTTTTTACCCTTGTCTTCTAAACATTATTCATCATCGCAAATCATCGATGAGCCATTATCATAAATCTTTTTTAAGGTTGTGAGAAACGTGCTTCCCCACACTTTTTTTTAACCACCTTATGATAGAAGTATGTGATGGTTGATCTAAAAGGACCCAAGTAAAGACACAGGGCATCATTTTTTTTTATTTTTGCTTTCTTAGGCTGGCATGTTTTTTTCTTACACAGGATATACACCTTAAAGTTGTACACCTGTAAGGTTATAAACCTCAAGCAAGGTCAAGAGTCTTACTTGGGGGTGGCTTGTGAGGAGAAGTTTGAAGATTCGAATTTAGGATTATTGATAAGACATTATGATATTAATATGATTAAGATAAGTTGATAATTTGAAATAAAAAAAAAAAAAAATTGTTATTATAAATAGGACAGGAATTCCACAGGTTTTTTTTTCTCAAAATTATCATCAATTCATTACCAAAAAACAACAACTATTTATCAAAGCAATTGATTTTTTTTTATTATTATTTCAAATTATCATATTTATTTTATTATTATTTATTATCAACAAACATCTATTTATTTCTATTAATTTGCATAACATACTAACAATGAGCTTCAGAATGAGACCAGCATTATTTATCTGTGATATTCAAGAACGATTCAGATCAACAATTTTTGGTTATGATCAAGTTGTCCATACTGCCAGTAAATTGATTAAAGCATCAAAACATTTAGAAATGCCGGTTTATGTTACAACACAAAATCGAGCAAGATTAGGTGATACTGCATCAGAAATTGATGTTAGTAGAGCTATTGTTAATGCAGATAAAACCAAATTCTCAATGTTAGTTCCAGAAATTGCAAATAAATTACCAAAAGGTCAACCAGTTGCAATGGTTGGTATTGAAGCACATGTTTGTATTTTACAAACCACCTTGGATTTATTAAAACGTGGGAATCCTGTTTATTTAATTAGTGATGGTATTAGTAGCGCTAATAAACAAGAACAACCAATTGCATTAAGAAGAATGGCCGCAGCAGGTGCTATTGTCACTAGTAGTGAATCATTTATTTTTGAAACTATGGGGGATTCATCAGTTGGATGTTTTAAAGATGTTTCCAAATTAATTAAAAGTGAAATGTCAAAAACTTCAGAATCTATGGAAAAATTAGCAAGATTATAATTATATATATATTTTTTTTTAATAATATAAACTAAGCTCTTCTAGATTTTAATAAATCTGAATTCTCACCAAATAATTCTTTAAAATTGATTTCTTCATCTTTTGATCGATCATATCCCAATTTATTCTTTTCATACAAAGCAGTAATTAATTCTTCATCACCAAATTCTTTCTTATGAGGCATTTGTGGTTCCATATCATAAGCAATTCTTGCAGTATCAACTATTATATTTGCACTCATACCCCATAAATTATTCCAACCGTTTTCTCCAACCTCTTTCTTTTTTCTAATTGTTTTAAAATGATGTTGTTGCCATTCTAATCCTCCCCAATTTACATCTTTCCCATTATACCAACCTTCAGGACTAGTATATAAAAATTTATTTAATGGTGCACTAAAAACTTCTTTGACTTCTGGTGATTTAACATTTGTCATATTTAAAATAGTTGGTAAATCAGTCTTTTGATCTCTACCTTTTGTATTATCCATTAAAAATGCAATTGATGGTCTAACGGCTAGTAAATTTCTTGATAAATAACTTGGTAATGTTGTTAAATGTTCTAACGTATAACCTTTTTGTGCTAATAATTCATCATCTGCTGGAATCCCAATTTCTTCAAAAGTTTCTCTTCTTGCTGCTATATATGGTGATTCATCAACATTATCAACTTTACCTCCTGGGAATGCTGCATGGCCTGCAAATGATCTCATATCTTTTGATCTCATGGTTAAAATACTATTCAAATCTCCATATTTATTGTTATATAATATAACCAATACTCCAGCTCTTCTTGTCCATGGTAATTTTTCCCAAATAGATGGTTTGTTGACTACAAACTGGTTTAATCTTTTGATTGCTTGAATTGAACTGTTATTCATTCTTTTTTATTCTAGTAATAAAGACACCAAGTGATTATTAATCAAAGTGTTGGAAGAAAGGTATATTTTTTTTTTTTAAAAAAAAAGAGATGATTTCGTTGTTAACAAATGTTTAATTAAAAATTTAAATTTCTCTGATTTGATATATTTTTTTGGTTGTATTTGTTTTTGTATTTAAACGCTGCGGCTTACACTGATTAATTCTTGTATTTTTTGGTGGGGTGATTCTTTTGCCCACCTTGCTTAGGGGCAGGACCAGGTTAAATTTGAAAAATGAAATATTCCGGGGTACGGTACTATTTGTAGTAAAGTTGGATGAGGTGTTTTTCCGCTACTTACAACACTGGCAGTGTCAATTTGTGGTGTGGTTTTGCAGAGATGTCAGCGTTGCCGTTTATTTCCGTAGATATCAAGGTACCAAGGTAGTTGAAGAAGTTTGCAAGGCTCAAATGTTGTTTATAGAGAAGTGAGGCTCAATTTAACATTGCATTGGATGGATTCACTTGACAATGATACAAGGATCTCGCGAAGCATTCATGCTAATTTGTTTGCAATATATAGATTACCCATAGATGGATTAGATAATAATAATATGATAATAGATACAGAATATATATATATATCTAGGGTCTATAAACCTATAAATTAAAGTACACTTTTTCAATGGATATTTTTTATTGAAAAACGCTCGATTCACTTAAGAATTCAGAGATGTATCCAAATAGTGTATCTACTATAAAGGCTCTACTAGACCAAACTTGTAAATGTATAGGTTCGTAAGCACTATTCAGAGAAAAAAAAAATATTAACTACCGAGAATCAACTCCTCTGCACTTGAACCACCTATTTAATTTGTAGATGTCTATTATGAGACTTTCATTCTACATTAACCCGAAAATTTTTTTAGCTTAACTAGTTATATTTGAAAAGTTCAAATTAACAAGTCAATAATTACCCATTACTTTGATACGAAAGGCGCATTAATAGCATCTTTAAACGCTTTAGCTCGAACAGGCCCCCATCCTATAATATCTTCTAATTTCGTATTAGAACTTTCACAATTCAAAATGGCATTTCTCAAACTACCATAAGTACTAACCAAAGTGGTAGTATTGTTCTTATTTACACCTCTAACACTTGTAACCGTATCATTTAATTGATCTTCATAACTAGTTTTACTTTGGCCCATAATAGCTTTAGGTGGTGCAGTCTCTAATTGTTTTAAATTTCTCAAATACCTTGCAGCATCATCATCACTCCAAACCACAATCAATGACATATTAGTATACAATGCTAACCTTGTCAATTCTTTAATTGCACTTTCAAACCCTTTATCATCTTCTTCAACTTTCACCATCAAAATTCTAAGTTCAAACTCACGACCTAATTTTTCAATTCTTTTACCAATATATTCTGGATGAATTCTATGATATTTCAGTTGTAGATATAGTACACAGCTAGTAGCTCCTGTAATGAAATCAGCATCGATTTGTTCGTAGTCTAGTGGTATTCGAAGTAATCCAACCACTGGGTTACGTTTTTGTCGTTTGGCATTTACTATGATCGCTGATCTACCTGCTCGTCTTTTGGGGGCAAACCCTGTAATTACACCTGGTCTGCTACTGCTAGTCGATTTAGATGGCTCACCTTGTGATGTGTCGGGTTGTTGTTGTTGTTGTTGTTGTTGTTGTTGTTGTAAATGTGGTTTCGATGATGGTTGTGATGGTTTGTGGGATGTAGTTGACTTTGATGTAGAGGTCGATGGTTCTGATTGTGATTGGTTTATTAGTATAGGTTCTGGGTTTTCTAGCTCTTGAAGTGTTCGTTTAGTACCTGCTGCATCTTGTTGAAGTTTATTGGCACCTGCTAGGATAGCTTTCAGTCTTTCTGGATCCATCCTTTACATATAAACGTTGAAGTAGTTAACGAAGATAGCGTTAAGTTAAGCCGTGTTTTTTGGTGTTGAATCTTTTTATTGTGGTGGCCCATGCATGGCAGCACTAAAAAGTGTTCAAGCTTGCTATGATACTTAAGCTTCGGTAATTAATACACCTAGGCTGTACTTTAGTTGCAGTCCTGTGTAAATCCTACTCATTAATAAAGTAATTATAGTTAGCATTTAACGGGTAGTATTTACAGCATACCATCCATGGTATCATGATTATCTACAGTAGTATAGTTATTCGAATTTATATCAAACGTCAGAATCTGGCTTATTATAATACTTTGCCTTTATAAAATTGTGGCTTGAAAACTGCATCCGCTTAATTATCGCACAAAGCATAATACGCCAATACACTCAAGCTTGCTCTGTAGTCGCGCTTACACAGAATTTTTTACCCTCAACTTTTAGTCATAATCTTCATCACTCACTCTAACCTGATATCCTCTTATCAAATTTAACCTACCCATAATCGGCAAATATTACCAAAAAAAAAAAAAAAAAAAAAAAAAAAAAAAAAAAAAAAAAAAAAAAAAAA